>PVJN01019927.1:0-36662 GCA_004026805.1 Lasiurus borealis
ATATATATAGATGAAGGATCCTTCTTATATAAAAATTGCTGTTTGAAATTTTAACCCTGCTGTTTTGGCTTCTGTAAATGCTTGCTTGTTTAAATAATACAGAAATAAGACTACTCCCATTTCAGAGAGGCCATAAATCTTCCCTGGACAAAGTTATCAGTGCTGGTACCAGGCCAGGCCTTTGGTTGAGGTATCAAGGACTCAGCACAGAGGGGCTCTTTAAGAACTTGCAAAAAGGACCAGGAATACTTCATATTTGGGAGACAAAGAAGGTAAAAACATATAAATAGGGAGAATTCCTATAGGTTGGGGGGCCCAGAATTTGAGAGACATTTTCCTCTGGACCCCCCCATAAGAAATGTAACTCCATCTCTCTAACTATTGCTTGGTTCTTCTCCAATTTTTCTGTAACAAGGATACCAGCCACGTATTTGATAAAGGGCTCACCCTATTCCACTGTTACTCATCTTAATAAATTAAACTTGTAAAAATCCTATCCTATCTAATAAAAGAGTAATATGCAAATTGACCGTACTTCTGCTACAACAACAAGCCATGCCCACTAGCCACACCCACCAGCCAAACAAAGTGAGTATACAAATTAACCCAACCAAGATGGCTACAACTGCTGAGAGAGCAGGAGGGAGGTTTGGGTTTCCTGAGCCATGGAGGAAGCCAAGCTTTCCACACACCTTTGCTGGCAGGCCTCTGCTTAAGGCAACAAAGTTTCAATGGCTGCCACCATTCAGTAAGGTTTGGGTTGGGCACACCCTGGCCAGCCCAAGCCTCTGCTTAAGGCAACAAAGTTTCAATGGCTGTGGAGCAGAAGGCTTGGCTTCGCTCCAGGCTACAAAGTTTCAATTGTAGAAGATAAATAAATCCCAGATACCAAAGCCTCCACTTGGGTTGCTGGTGTGTGTGGCTGGCCTGAAAACCATCACAGGTCCCTTACCCAGGCCACCTCACTCACCAAGGAAACACCCACCCTGATCCAGGACACCCTTCAGGGTAAACCAGATGGCCCCCACCCATGCACCAGGCCTCTATCCTATTTAATAAAAGACTAATATGCAGATTTACCATCACTCTAACATATAAGATGGATGCCCCCAGGTGGTCAAAAATCCTGCCTCCCATGTGGACACAAGATGGTCAGCAGGGGAGGGCAGTTGGCAGAGACCAGGCCTGCAAGGGAGGGCAGTTGGGGGTGATCAAGCCTGCAGGGGAGGGCAATTAGGGGTGACCAGGCCTGCAGGGGATAGCAGTTAGGGGCTAACAGGCCAGCAGGGGAACAATTAGGCATCAAGCAGGCTGGCAGGAGAGTAGTTAGGGGGTGATCAGGCTGGGAGGTAAAAGTGGCAATCAGGAAGGCAGGCAGGTGAGCATTTGGGAGCCAGCAGTCCTGGATTGTGAGAGGGATGTCTGACTGCTGGCCTAAATGGGCAGTTGGACATCCCTCAAGAGGTTCCAGATTTGAGAGGAAGGAGGCTGGGCTGAAGGACAGCCCCCCTTCCCATGCACAAATTTCATGCACCAGGCTTCTAGTTTCTAAATAAGATTACATTTTAAGGTATTGATGTTTAGGACTCTAACATATGAATGAAGGTGGGATGGGGTGGGTGAGAGACAAAACCTACCCTATGAAAACATGTATAGATAAACAAAAACTGAATTCATTTGTCATGATCAGATCCAGATATCAATAAACAAAACCTGAATTCATTTGCCATGATCAGATCAGATATCAATAAAAAGATGTTCTTTCAGCTGAATTTAAATGAGAGTTTATGGAAGGAAAGTAGAAAAGAAAAACAATAGGATTGGTAAATGGAAATATTCAGATATCAAGCTATTATTTTTGTGAAATGTGGAGTGGAATTTTGAAGCAGAAACTTAAAAGTATATGTCCCAATTCTATTACCCAATTCTTTGAGATTCTTTTTCAAATTTTTAATTAATTTTTTTTACATCTGGATTTTTTATTTCTGAAAATGATATCCACAAGCTTCAGAGTCAGATTGCTGAAATCAAATATTTCCTTCAACATTGATAAATTGTGTGTGCTTGGACAACTTTGTAATCATTCTCCTCTCTTTTCCCTTCTATAAAGTGGGGGCAAAACCAGCACCTACCTCATAGGTTATGATGGGGATCAAATGAGACATCCCCATTAAATGCTTTTCTCAGTGCAATAAATATTATTAATTATTATTTACTTTTGTTACCTAATATTAGCATTGACATTCATGTTTATGATCAAAGTATAAGCAAACAATTATTTATCACTTACTATGTGCCAGGGAGTTTAAACATTTTATACAGTTGATTGCATTTCTCACTGTAATCTTTATGAATTAGGCATACAATCCTTATTTATACCAAGATGTTAAAATATTAAAAGTTTTCCTGACCCATTCTGACCTATTTATGAAGTAGAATGTAATTAAAATCTAAATTTCCTTGACTACAAAATAATTTTATTTCCAAGAACAGAATATTGCATCCTGAATTCAAAAACAAAGTGTGAAATTATACAATTACCACATTGAACTGCAGAAAAGTGAGTCGACTTAAATCTCACTACCTCTAGCTAAATAATTTGGCATCTCTGGATAATAACCATATTTAAAGACCAAGATTCTGAATTTGGGGACAGTTTTGATATAAAACATTTTTTTCTTGGTCTCACAAATCATGAACACTGGTAAAATTCAACTAAATGTCTAAATATTATCTTCAAACATAAACTCTTGCACTGAGATATATCAAAAAGAACAAAAGCAACTGCAACAATGCTACTATTTTCTCAGGCTACTCTTTAGAAGAAAAAATTATAAAGGGCCCAAATGCTGGGACCAAACATTTTTGGAATATTCAGAAGATACAAATCAAACTGACCATGGAAATTTCACCTATCATATCTGTATCACTTATGCCATGTGAACCTGATGTGAAAGGAACTTTCAGTTCAGTGGGAGAAGACCCCTTCAGCCTGTTCTATTCCCATCAGCTCTGTTCTACACCCTCCAGTGGCAAGTACTTTAAATCCCAAAGTCCTTATATTTCCTGAAGACTTTTAGGAAGTAATATTCTTTTAATAAGATTTTAAGAAAATTATAAGACATTTGTACACACCTTGGTCATTCCAAAATCCTACATTCCCCCCAAATATTGAACACAGTCTAATAATGACTGAGATGCCTCACTGTTGTTTGGACCCTATATCTTGGAACCATGTCTTATTCCATTTCATTTTCTTAACTTTCTATCTCTTAAACCCATCTATATTTTCTCCTCTAAAAATACAAAAGACCACAACAAAAATCCCATTACTATAGAGGGGAGATACTACTAATGGCCATATAAGAGTAGTAGAGGCCTGATACATGAAATTCATGCAAGAATAGGTCTTTCTTCTCCCAGCTGCCGCCACTGGCTTCCCTCTGACACCTGGGACCTGGATTCCCTCACAGCCCCAACTTCATCTGGAAGGACATCTGCTCTAATTAGCATGTTATGCTTTTATTTTATAGACTGAGGCCCAGTGCATGAAATCCGTGCACAGGAGCGGAAGGTGGATGTGGTTCCTCAGCCCAGCCTGCACCTTTTCCAATCTGGGACATCCCTCTCACAATTCAGGACCACTGGATCCTAACTGCTCACTTGCCTGCTTACCTGATCACCCCTAACCACGTCTGTCTGCCTACCTCATCACTGCCTTACTGCCCTTCCCTTCTGGCCTGATCTCTTCCCTAACTGCTTGCTCCTCTCTTGGCCTGATTGCCCCTAACTGTCTCTGCCTCAGTGCCCACCACTGTGGCTTTGTCCAGAAGGAAGGTAGGACAACCAGAAAATGTCTGGTTGACCCAATCTAATTAGTATATTACCCTTTTATTAATATACATATGCCTTATTTAACTATTTTTGGCACAGACTTTTCATATCTTAAAGAAAAATGGGATTTAACTGAAAAAATTTAACTGTCTAGAAGTGGAGTACATAGTAAATATCAGTTGTTTATCAGTTTTAAATCAATTAAGCCCTTTAGCAATTGAAATTGAGTATTTTGCACTCTTTTTGGCATTCAGAACCCATGGTAGGTCCAGCATAGCCAATCTGTGCCTGCTTACACATTACTGCTCATTTCAAAGCTTTGATAATCACATTCTCATGTTTTATGGACACAACCTTCTATCTGTGGATCTGACATAAACACACAGCTGCTATGCACAACTCAGTCTGCTGCATTCACTCAGCAAATCATGAACCTTCAAATTAGACATTCTGGAGCAGAAGCAGAAATAAAAGAAAATTTGTGTTTCAAATACCAACTTCCAGGCAGCCTCTTCTAATAACCACATTTTATTCTTTGATTACATGAAGGGAAGAAAAGAAAAGAAGAAAGGAAGGAAGAAAGGAAGGAAGGAAGGAAGGAAGGAAGGAAGGAAGGAAGGAAGGAAGGAAGGAAGAAAGAAAGAAAGAAAGAAAGAAAGAAAGAAAGAAAGAAAGAAAGAAAGAAAGAGTTGGCCATTATTTGTATAGCAAAATATGTTTTTTAAACTGACATTATTTTTGGAGCCATGGAGCCAACTTGTTTGCTGAAGAAAATAATCAAGGCTGTCCCAATTCATTTCTGTTGAGCAATCGTCCTTTACTAAATTCCTATTATTCATCCTGAACTCTTTTCCTATAACGGCCACTTTCACTCTCATGGCCAGCGATGGCTCTCACTCTGTCCACAGACAGGGGGTGACTGCCTGTCAGGATTGTTCATTTAGTTAGCCAATGTTTATCGGAAGCTTTCTGTGCTTTCAAGAAGCTCACTTTCCAGGAAATCATATATTTTGTGGGTAATTTAGAAAGGTAAGGAATTATAATACTACTTTATTTACATTTCGAAGAACAAAATAAAAACATCCATTTGCATTTGGATCAAATTTGAAAACTCGAAAAATAATTGATTGAAATAATGTATCTACAATTTAGAGACAAGGTTTGGACTTTGTTTGCTTTGTTTTACAAAAAACAGAAGCATGGAGAAGCTGCATTAAGTGACAATGATCCATCCATTGGTAAGAGAAGGGCAGTGTAGTTTGGCTGTACTTGGAGCAGAAAGAGAAAAGAAACTTACAAAGAAAGCTACTTTCTCCAGTTCTCTGAGTAACCTGGTCTCATCTTGATGTCTCTCTGCTTCATTCTTAATGTTATGTTTACTGGGCTCTCTGCTCCACTGTGCACTTGAAAAAAAAAGGTTGTCTGAGCTTAAAATATACTATTTTCTATTTTCAGACAAAAAAGAATAGAAAGAAAATAGACAACTGGTTTCTAGTCCTGAAGCCCCTTTACAAAATATCAAGAGAGATCATGTGATTGGCTTCAGGGTCTGCATTTTGCCTAGTGTTGTTTTCTTTTTAAATATATTTTATTGATTTTTTTACAGAGAGGAAGGGAGAGGGATAGGGAGTTAGAAACATCCGTGAGAAAGAGACATCAATCAGCTGCTTCCTGCATGTCCCCTACTGGGAATGTGCCCACAACCAAGGTGTATGCTCTTGACCGGATTCCAACCTGGGACCTTTCAGTCCACAGGCCGACACTATCCACTGAGCCAAACCAGTCTCGGCATGCGTTTTGCCTAGTGTTGATGTTGGTGGTAGTGTGGTAGGGTTTGGGGGCAGAGTCAGGGAGTACAGTCCTGGTAGCAGATGTGGGATCAGTGATACTCGCTCAGCACTGTAAGGTGGGAGCTTGGTAAAGAGATTCTAATATAGATCATCGGAAAGATAAACCTTGCTTTGATGCTGCCCTTTTCTAAAGACTACAACACAGAAATCTAATCAGTTCATATATTTGTGATACTTCTTTTCCTTCTTAAGTGAAATTTCCAGGAATCCAATGTCCCAAAGATGTAACCAGATAAACACAATAATGCGGTGCAATAAGTGCTCTGAGAGAGGGAGGTGAAGGTCAACCATCAGAGTACCTAAGAAAGTGCAGTTCCCAGCAAAGAGGCACACATCTTACAGCTTCTTTGTTTTATGTTTGGTTTGTTTTGTGAGTTATTCTGTATAGAAGGTTCCCTTGTTTTGCCGATTTTCAAGAGCCTACTAGCATACTGAATTATCAAAAAATGTACCAAAAAATATGTGTACAGCTAGAAGTTTTATAATGAGTCAGACATGACCAGCACCATGGAAGCCTCCCTCGCTCTTCCTCCCTGTCAGTGTCCCCAGTCACCACCTTCGGGTACCCACAATTCTGTCTTCTGTCTCCAAAGCCATGGTGACCGATTTTGATTTTGAATTGCATATGAATGGAATCATGCCGGATGTCCTCCTGAAGGTCTGACTTTTGAAACAATGTTTGTGACAGTTACCCATGCTGTTGTGTGTAGCTGGGGTTTGGGAAATTGAACTGTCATTTTAGATTTAACCAAATTAATATACCTCAACACATTTGTCCATTACAATGTGGATGCTTCCTATTTTGGATCTTGTATGATAAATGCTGCTATCAGGATTCCTGTTTATGTTTCTTTAACAAAATACATGTGTTTTTTCCAGTTCCTTGTATAGTTATATCTGAAAGATACTTGAATTTGCATTTCTTGATGGCAGATGATTTTGAGTACCTGCTGACAGGTTTATGGGCCAATTATTTATGATTTTTTGTTGAGGTAACAAGTTGGTACTTCATTTTGAAAAATGATTAGTTGTGTTGTTCTTCTTTCCTTTTGTGAACTTTATTAAAATTAACAATTCTTATTTACCTAAGGACACAATTGTGATAGTACAAGTAAACATGCCTTATTATTTAAAATATAAATTCTCCTTACCAAAATTTGATCCTGTCAAATCTTTAGAGTTATGTCTGGTGTGTAAAATAATAATGCCTCTCCAAAGACATAGGCAGCTTTACAATCCTATCTAATAAAAGAGTAATATGCAAAGTGACCATACCTCTGCTACAACCACAAGTAACACCCACCAGTTATGCCCATCAGCCAGTCAGAGCGAGTATGTAAATTAATCCAACCAAGATGGCTATGGCCAGAGAGAGAGAGAGCAGGAGGGAAGCTTAAGTTGCCCCTGGTGATGAGGAAGCCAAGTTTTGACACACCCTGGCCAGCCCAGGCCTCTGCTTAAGGCAACACAGTTTCAATGGCTATGGAGCAGAAGGCTTGGCTCTGCTCCAGGCTACAAAGCTTCAGTTGTAGAAGATAAATAAATAAATCCCAGCTACCAGGGCATCCTCTTGGGTCACTGGGAGGCATGGTCAGCCTGCAAACCACCACAGGTTCCTCGCTCAGCCCACCCTATGCCCCAAGGGAACACCCACCCTGATTTAGGACACCCTTCAGGGCAAACCAGCCTGTATCCTATTTAATAAAAGAGTATATGCAGATTTACCATCACTTCAACACACAAGATGACTGCCCCCATGTGGACACAAGATGGCCACCACAAGATGGCCAGCAAGGGAGGGCAGTTGGGAGGGACCAGGCTTCCAAGGGAGGGCAATTGTTGGCAATTAAGCCAGCAGGGGGAGCCCTGGCTATGTAGCTCAGTTGGTTAGAGCATTGTCCCCATATACCAAGGTTGCAGGTTTGATCCCTGGTCAGGGCACATATAAGAAGCAACCAATGAACACATGTCTCTCTCTCTGTCTTTCTATCTCCCTTCTTCCCTCCCACTAAGCCAGCAGGGGAGGTCAGTTGGGAGGGACCAGGCCTACAAGGGAGGGCAGTTGGGGGTGATGAAGCCTTCAGAGAAGGGCAGTTAGGGGTGACCAGACCTGCAGAGGCGGGAAGTTTGGGGGGATCAGGATGTCAGGGGAGCAGTTAGGCATCAATTAGGCTGGCAGGGGAGTGGTTAAGGGGTCATCAAGCTGGCAGGCAGAAGAGGTTAGGGGCAATCAGGAAGGCAGGCAAGTGAGCAGTTGGGAGCCAGCAGTCCTGGATTGTGAGAGGGATGTTCATCTGCCTATTTAGGCCCGATCCCTCAAGGGATTTTAGATTGGAGAGGGAGCTGGCTGTGCTGAAGGACATTACCTTCCACCATGTGCATGAATTTCATGCACTAGACCTCTAGTATAGTAATAATATTCTATAGAGGACAATCTGACTTGAAGGCTTGTATTTTCTTTTCATTTGCATGAGAGACAAGTATTTGAAAAACCAGCTCACTCATTAGTAGTAAATATATTTTGTGTTTCACCTCAATGATTAAAAAATCTATAAAAATTCTTTTCTCTGCCTCCACCTCATGATTTACCTTTATGATAATTCACAAAATAGTTTCCCTCATGTCTCAGAATCAGAAAACTCTGTGCTGGGCAGTTGACTTATTGGCTTATTTGCTCCTTATGGCATGATGGCTTTGGGGGCAGAATATATCCCTGAGTGATTTGTTTCCCCAAAAACGCTCTTCCAACACTTTTAAAAGACCAAGAACTCTATATAGTTCTCCATATTAATCACATCCCTGCCTTTCTTTGCCATTTTCCACAGACATTTTTACTAACACTTTTTATAAAATATATAATCAATATAAAAGTAAGAAACAATAAAAATACATAAGTGCACTATATACTTTATACATGTATACTAAGCTAAATATGTAACTAAATATATATACTTTACTGAATGCATATATACTAAGTACAATATGAAAGGGAAATGTAAAATACATAATTATACACACACACCCAAGACACATTTTTGAAAGAGAAGCATTGATAATAACTTTATAGTTAATGACCTTAGTAAATAATTTCCATTCTTATATCTCATGCATAATATTATTTTACTCTAGTCTTTGGCCATATGCTTGCTTAACTTTTGTTTCATGCTACAAAGTGCAGATTAGTACTGGGATCGAAACTGCCTAAAGTATTCTGTGCAGCATCTTATTTGTTTGCAAAGTTCTTGAACTATGAATAAGGATAAAATTTCAAAGCCAAAGCATGGAAAAAAGAAGACTGGAGAAAAGCATTTTTATGTTAATGGCCGTAGCAATGATTATAAAGCAGAGTGCACGCAGAATGCACCATGAAGATGCTAAATAATATTTATGGAGCATCTGGGCCTTGCATAGCAGAAGCAAAAATGTTCTATTCTCACATTTGGTTTGCAAAATTACCGTGGACATTAAGAGAAATGCTGAAGTTTCATTTGAACTGTGGAGCTAAAACCCTGACCAAGAACAGGGGTGGGATTTGTGAGCTGTCATTTTATTCACAAGGATAAACAGAGCCATGACCTGTTTAGAATGATTCTTGATAAATTGTCTTTTACTTGTTTAGGGTGGTCTGAAAGGGAAAGGTGGAACAAGGAATAACAGTTTCAGAAAAGTTCAAGTAGAAAAGTTCATGAAGTGCTTAATGTGGACATTAGAATCTAAGGGCCAACCACATACTCTTTTTATGCATATTTGTTGCTCTTTTATTGTAATAATCTGATATATCAATGGATATTTTAGAAATCTGAAAATCATTTAAAATAAAAATATAAAGGCGTCTCATTAGTCATCCCTTATTCCTCAAAATAGACATCTTCATAGATCCCTGGGTAAGTCAATGTTGGTCTTCATTTAATGTGCTAAGATAATTGTAGAAAACACTTACAGGCCACTTACAGGTACTATGCTGACCATTCTACCCCCAAGTATTACAAGATAGATTTTATTCCATTGGTTTCATCAATGAGAACACTGAGATTTGGAATGTCTAGAAGCTTGTCCAAAGTCACAAATAGTAGTAAAACTAAGATTGAGTTCTGCCTAACCAACAAAGCCCTATTCTTTTTTTTTTTAATTTAAATTATTTATTGTTTAAAGTATTATATAAGTCTCTCTTTTTCCCCTTTGACCTCTCCTGGGCGGCTCCACCCCTGTTTTGTTACAAGAAAACAACAACCACAACAGGAACATATATCAATCTCAGGATAAACCACCAGGTTCTATAACAGAAATGTTAAGAAGAATGTTTGAAATAGCATCAGGAAGATAGAAAATCACCAAGTTATATTCCACTTATAGGGGAAATTTATCAGGATAGTTTCTAGATGACAGACATCAATTTCTAAATGTTGCTGATTATTTTTGAAGCCCATTCTCTGTTTTAAACTGTGACTACTACATAACTAGTTTACCCCTTTGGCTAAAATTTAAAAGCCCTGATGATTTTAAATGACTCTTGGTGAGAAAGCCGCTCCTCTGGCATAAACAAATCAGTCTGTGTATAAACAGGCTTGAATATGGGGGCTTGGGTAGATTAAAATGTGTATAAAATTAGACAGAAGAGCTTTTACATTTTCCCCATGTATTATCCAAATTTGCAGGACAAAACTCCCCTCTAACTACTCCTAAAGCGACAGCAGAGAGATAGTTGCCAGCAGAAAATAGGTAGTGATTTTCTCCTTTTGGGTAAATGAAAGATGCTATTGATTCTTTAAACTGCACAATGCAGCTGATTCAATTTTTAAAATGTTTGAAAGTCATGTTCAGAAGGACATATTCCCCAAACTACCCTTTTTATCTGTGATGATGCTTTATTTAGTTTTATTAAGTTGGTTACATGGGAATTCACTCCTACTCCCTGGAAAATTGAAGTCCATTATTTCTGCTACTGAACGTTATTGGAGGAAAACCTAATTTAACCCTTCTCTCTTTGATCATGGATATAAAAAATAATTGTTATAACTTTTATTTGAGGTAAATATTTCCTCTTACTAACAATTTTGTAAATGTTCTACTAAATAAAATACAATTATATTTAGTAGAACACAGCTTGTTTTTTGCCCTATTTATTGAAAACTTCATAATAATAAATATGTTTCTCACACACAGTTCTGTCCCTTTGTTACTCTCTGGTGAATGCATACATCATTTATTTGGAGAAAAAAGACTACATTGCATTTGTTCTGAAGAGTTTTCCATTTGAGCTATTGGCCCAACTTTGTACCAAACTTGCATCCTTTCTATGCATAAAACTCTAGTAAAGCAAAATAAAACACAAGCAGTTCATGATTGTAGTAAAAGCTTCTAATTGAGCTAAAATGACGTATTCTTGGAGATGAAACTGATATTTACAAGGAAAATGGTATTTAAAGAGCATGGACTTAATAAGCATGTATAAGAAAAGACATAGGAGTCAATTTTCCTGGTCCTAGGGAAATATTCACCCTCTTTAGGCAATGAGAACTTAATTAAGAATAGGATTAAACTGAGTAGAGAGATTTATTTTGCCTCTAAAAGTGGCTTCCCTTGCTCCTTAACACTGAAACTCTGTAGAAGACAAGAATAAATCTAAAGAGAATGCAGTAATGTGTGTGTGTGTGTGTGTGTGTGTGTGTGTGTAGCATTTCCAGGTTTTTTTTTTCTTCTTGGGAAAGTTTAGATGTATATCTAACTTTATGAAGTTGTTATTTTATCAGTAATATCTCTACGGTGCCTTACACAAAGTAGATTAGGTATATTTTCTAGAGACTCAAAATACAAGAGCATGTCAACAGTGATAGACACTAAATAATTAAAAGAGGGATGACTAATAGTTATAATTGTAAGCATAAATTACAGTTTTCATAGAACTTGAAGACACATAATTCCATACTTTATCTTCACAACTGAACTGTGGAGTAAGTCAGGGAGATTTATTGGCCCCATTTTAAAGATGATGGAACAAAGAATAAAAGACAGGAAAAAAAAAGACAATTAAAACTTGCTTAACATATGCTGAGAACCAGGAAATGTGCCAAGTATTTCAGATAATTATTTCATTTGGTCCTCATTGAATCTGTTGAAGTTGGCATGATTTTCTCCACCTTGGAGAGGAGTAAAATGAGGTTCAAAAAGTTTAACCTGAAAGCAAAGGTGTTTAACTTATTATTTATCCTTGGAGGATATAATTTCTAGAATAGTCATTAGACAATACACATCTTATACTCTTTATTTCATAAGACTATGTAGAACTCAAGCATGTTTAAACACATGATAATGCACACAAGACGACCCACACTAGCCTCTGAGAAGCAAAATTAATTCAACTGTGGGTTTAATTCAGATCTCATAACAGAAAATTACTGAAGATCCAGAAAAAATGGTACTTAATCATCCTTAAGATTTTTGGCAATGTTATCTAGAAAAATACAAAACATTTTTAGTAAAACATCTGCATTTAGAAGCTGCACCTCAGTTGGTTCTTTAATCACTCAATGGAGAGATCAAACACATATCTTTAATATCTTAAGCTGTCAATTTCATCCTTTGCTGAACAAATAAATATATGGTTGCAATCTCTCCATTTTTAAGTGAAGAATTGAATTTAATCCTTTCTTCCTTAATGGCTTTGTTTGAGTATCTGAAAGTAGATATGACTATGAAAGTAACATTGGTATTTTATTGTTTGATAAATATTGACAGTCTTTATGGATGACTGGAACTAAACGACCTAGAATTCAGGCTTTAAGGTTAGACTCCTTGAGTTTGAATTCATCTTTTAATAATTTTTGGCTAATTACCTTGTACAGGTTTACTAATCACTCTATGTTTGTTCCTAATTAAAATAAAGCTATTAATTATACCAGCATGATCAAGATGTGAGGCTTACCAGAGGTAATACTGTGATATACTAGTACACTGTTGAAGATTGTGAATAAATATTCACAAATATTATTTTAGTAGTATTATTTCTTAATAAAACATAGCTGTATTCTAACTGACCTAATTCAGCACTTGGACTTCATCAATCCCCACATCAAGCTTTACCTACGCACCTCATCACCTCCAGAAGTGATTCATTATATTCTCATTGTTCATGTTCTAAGAGGTTTTTTCCTCATACTGAGCCCCCAAACTGCCTTCCTGAAATTTGTATACATGTGTCTGGGTCTTTCCTCCTAAGGATATACAGAATGAATCTGATCCCAGTAATAAAAGAAAATTTTTAAACCAGTGTTTCTCAACCTGTGGGTAGCAACCCCTTTGGGGTTCTAACAACCCTTTCACAGGGGTCGCCTAAGACCATCAGAAAACACATATTTCCCATGGTCTTAGGAACCAACAGGCTGCTCCTAGGTGTAGCAAAGTGTAGCGATGTAATTTACTGTTGTCATATTAAGACTGTTACCCATGCTACATCACGATTCAAGACAAAATTTCATTTATTTATAATTAGAAATAAATATTTCACAATTTTTATAATTACATATTGTTTTGTGATTAATCACTATGCTTTAATTATGTTAATTTGTAACAATGAAAATATATTCTGCATATCAGATATTTATTTATTTATTTATTTATTTATTTATATATTTTTTAACCATATTAATTTTAATATCTTTTAAGAGTTTAAACAGTCCCAGCAAAATTATTTTTTTAGCTTTGAGACAGTAATTAAAACTGTACAAATATATATAACCATTACCACCAACATAAATTATTCTTTAGATTTTAATATTTTTCAATAAGGAGAGCTGAGTCTTCTGTATAAAAAGACCATATTATTGCTATAATGTGCTTTGGATAATGTTCACAAGATGATATGGATTACGTTAACATTTACTACAAAGTCATAAAATACATAAAAATTATTAGCAGTTGATAACATTACTCTTTTAAAGAATATACAGTACTAATATCCAGTCCATAAAATGGCAGGTTTAAATAAAGTTGTCATAAGTTCAAAATGTATATTTTAAAAACCAATTTAGAAATAAAACTAGGACAAAAAATGGAATAAGTGAAAGCATTGCTATAGCAGCAGCTGAATGCATTTCCTCTTTAGAGCACATGTGAGTGCTGAGTCAATGATCAACAATGAGAGTTTGCTTTGGAGAACCAGCTGACATCCTATCACCCTTATGTCCAATAGGAACTCAGAAACAAACATATATTGAAAGTCTGATGAAAACACATCACAGTTTTATAAACTTTCTTGATGTGAACATGGGAGAACCTTGACTTGGTTCATTTGGGAGTCGTCAAGCCATTGGGTTTGATAGCTACCATGAATTCATAGCAATTGTATTGGTCAAAATTAAGTCATAGGCTCTTTTCCCACTACAATCAGATGGCATAATTTTGAAATCTCTAGGTTAAATATAAATTTATTTCTAAGACATACATTCTGCTCAAGATTGGCATTATCTTTGCTTCTGTAATTTCAAAGTAGAAAAACAAATGATAAGTTACCATGTTTCTGTCATTGTCAAAGTGGTAGAATAGAGCCTTGGCCAAGTAAGAACTATAACTGACACCCCACAACACTATCTAATTGCTATAAAAAACAACAGTTCATAACAGTAGCAAAATTACAGTTATGAAGTAGCAACGGAAATAATTTTATGGTTGGGGGTCACCACCACATGAGGAGCTATATTAAAGGATTGCGGCATTAGGAAGGTTGAGAACCACTGTTTTAAACAGTTAAAGACAGAAAGCTCTTTTTGAAATTTCCTTACTTTCCACTGAACGTTTTTTTCATTCCTGTTGTTTTCCTACCAATTGACAAGTTTATTTTGACTTCTTCAATCACTGTTTTCTTGCTTATTATACTGGAAGGTTTTGTGTCATTAAAGTAGAAGAGACAACAAAGTACAGAGTATAGCTCTCAACCATAGATGCACATGAGAATTATTTGGAGGACTTTACTGACACCAATGCAAGGATCTATCTTCAGAGATTCTGATGAAATCGGTTCGGGGCACAGTCCCGAAAACCATAGAAGCTATAATTAGAAACATCTCTTGTCTGTGTGACATTTTGAGCAATTACCTAACCTCTTTGGGTCTCATATTCCTTTGTTTATTTAACCTGAAAATACTGCCAAATGCTTGGGTCATGCCTTGTGCAAAGCAGACAGAAGATACAGAAATAAAAATACTTGCTGCTTTCTAGTGTCAGGATAGTAATAATCAATGTCACCAATGAGAGGGTATTATACATTTAAATGAGTGCTGCAAAAAGGGTCACGGTCTGCTGTGATGCAACAAAAACAAAAACGAAACAAATTTGTCTCAGTGTGCATTATAGAGGGGAAAAGGTTTAAGTTAAGTGCAGAAAGAGAAAGGCATTTTTGGCTGGGAAAAGAGAAGCTTCTGTGATTGAGTCTCAGGAGTTGATAAGATATAAAGGACCTTTTCTTAAGGGTGAAAAAAAAGCCCTAAGTGTCCCTCTTCATGGAAAATAACCACTTTTCATTTTCTTAAAAATTTGAAATTTTCAGTGGTGGAGGATCTGCCAAGAGACTAGGATTTGACATGAAAGTGCTTGGGGTAAAGAGTGGTGAGGCTTGGGAGCATTGTTCCTCTCCTAAAGGAAACTACTTTTAAATACAAAGTTCAGAATAGGAAACAGGCCAGGCAGGCAAGGAGGTGAAGCAGCAACTCTTACCTGGAACTTTACCTTGTCTGCTGGCCTATGACCTTCAGGGAAAATGAGATTAGAAAATACCTCCTCTAGAAAGGTGTCCTTCAAGCTAAAGAAATCTGTCACACCCAGCTGGTAGCAATCAGTGATTGAGCATTAACCTATGAACCTGGAGGTCATGGTTCCATTCTGGTCAGGGCACATGCCTGAGATTGCTGGCTCCATCCCAGTAGGAGACATGTAGGAGGAAGGCAATGATGCTCTCTGGTCATTGATGTTTCTATCTCTCTCCCTCACCTTGCCCCTTTGAAATCAATAAAAAAACATTTAAAAAAATTGCCATGGCTTCCAGAAAAAGCAGATACTAATTATTCAATGCTTTAGCCTGATTTGAGTGACTAAGATTTTTTTCTAAATCAAAAGGATCTCAAACAAGTGCTTGACAAACTATAAACTGCATATCTTGTTAAAGGCCTTATCTGATAGTAAGTAGTTCTGGGGGAAGTGGCTTGAGAATCTTTATTTCTAACAAATTCTCAGGCAACTCACCAGATTACACTTTGCAATGAGGCATAGGAAGGAGGCAGCTATTGACTACTCTGCCTCATTTTGCTCATCACTAAGGGTTTGTATGATAGGATTGTCAAAAGTGTCACCTGCAGGAATAAGCCAGTTTCTGCCTGGGTTTAATTAAGCTGAATGTCTTTTCTGAAAATCTTTGAACCATTAACATATGAATCAGTCTTCTCTAAAGTAGACATGCTTGAATATTCACCCTATTTGCCCTTGCCAGCTGAGTAATTTCCTATATTGGTTCAATGGTAATGCAATGCCCTAGAAATATCAAACCACTTCAAAATTTTAGACACTCTTTCTGTCCATCATTTTCTGCATGTCTTGACCATTAACTAAACATGCTTACCAAACCACTGGCATTCAGTTATTTAATGCACTCTGAAAATTGCAGTGATTAATGTGTCTAAATAATAAAATTACTTAGCCAAAAATCAATATTGCACTTTCAATATCCAAAAAAGGACTGCTTACTCCTCAACTCTGAAAAGAGGAAACTAGAGGAATTATATTTCTGTACCTGAAATTTGTAACATATGCAATATAGATGCAAAAATTAGAATATTATTATCTTTTCTAATCTGGGAGCTCATACAGTAACCACTCTCCCTTAATCGTGCAGAATCCCTAATTGAAATTGCAAAAGCATTCCTTCTAGGGGGTCGGAGTTCTTAATTTCAATCAGCACATCTAAATGAAGAAGGCAAACGGTTTTATAGTGTTATCTACAGATGCAATCACAGAATAATAGGAGCAGAATTACTTTAGAAAATATCCAACCTGCCTTCCATATTTTGGAGTTCTGATAAGAAGGCATTACAAAGTAGAAGAATTTCTATTACTTTGCAACTTGTTCCTGACAGAGCTGGTGCTATCAACAGTACCTAGATTTGTAGTTCTGGTAACTGGAAATTCAGAAATCAGACTTTGATTATAGGTTGTGTGTTTTTCACTTTAACTTGAACATTAATTTCTCTAAGACCCAATGTAAGTTGATTATGTTCCAAGTCTATAAAAATCAATATTTAAAAAGTACAAATATATAGTGACAGAAGATGATTTGACTTTGGGTGGTGGGCCAAATTCAATGTACAGATCATGTATCATAGAGATGTACACATGAGACCTATATGATGCTATTAACTGAAATCACCTCAGAAAATTTAATGATGAAAGAAAAGTAAGTAAATAAATAAATAAATGCATATAACTTTTGTTTTCATTCATTTTTATTTTTGGACTCTTATCATACAATCTGAATAAACAACTTGGTTGAGTAACTGCTTGAAGCCAATTCTAGCATGTTAGTAGGCTGAATTATCTGGAATGGCTGAGGGCATTTCCCCAAATCTGAAAAGAATGCATAAATTGATTGCTTGCTGCCAGACATCTAAAGGCATTTCAGTCTATCTACATGTTATTGCCTCCTGCTGGCCAAATACCTGAAAAGCCACAGGCAGTTTTCCCCCATTCTGACAATGGATTCTGTGTACATAACCCTACCCTTTGATATGTATATGTACCTTGCCTTAGGACAAATTGTATTAATAATAAACAAGGGGTCCTGAGACAATAGAGAACTTGGTTTCTTCAGCCAAGCTCCTCTGTCCCCCCAAAATGCCTCCAAAATTATGTTTCATCTCTGGACTCATTTTAATTTACACACAGAATTTTTCCAGATTCCTGAACCCTTCTAGATGTTGGATCAAGACCACTGGCAAGTAACAGAAAGCTAACATGTGTTAGTAGGAGGAATACACTACTACCTACCTATGCTTGGATTAATTTTCAATTTCATGACTCAATGGTTCAAATGAAAATTGTATTTTATTTCAATATTATCATAAGTTATAGATCCCACTAGAGTTAATGAGTAATAAATTTATAACAAACAAAAATAAAGTGTTATCTGAAATGTTTACATTAAGATTAATAAAATCAGAAGCTTTGCTTCCATATACTTTAAATATTTAAAACAAAAGTTCTGTAAACAATTGTGAGTTATAGACAACTATAATAACCATGATCATACAATGTCTATAAATATATTTTGCCTTTATAGTGCACTATGGTTAGGTACACATTCACACAGAATTTGGGTGTATATAGGAGGCAGAATTTATGGAAATACTTATTTTTTGTTAAGTCACAAATTCTACTGTGTGTTCAATAAAAGAACTGAAGAATTTCCCAAAATACCAATAATACATTTCACTCCATATACAGCATTTAGTTATCAGATGTGGTACAAAGAATCTATTTTCTCCTTGAATTTCTGAATAGGAAAGAAATGTTCAAAGGTTTTTTTCAATGAGGTATAGAGCCTTAAGAAAATGAGTATTACCCAGTGTAAATCCCCAGACATGTAAACTGCCCAAATGAGAGAACAGACATTTTTCTCCCATGGAATACCTCTTCAGTCTACCATGGGGAAGAATTGGTCTTCTTGGAGCCATAAAAACTATATGGTATCTAGTTACCATCCCAAAAGGGAGTCAGGGACTGTTAACCAAAGAGTGTGTTTGGAACATTTTTAACACCCCCAAGTTTGTAATTTCTTATATCCCTGTCTGTTTCCTGTAAAATAAATGGCCTGTCTTTGGATTCCAAAGGCATCAAGGGAGAGACTGCAGAGAGGCACTCCATATACAGCTAAACATGGAGAATAACCCAAGGGGATAGGTTGGTGGTGAGAACTGTAAAGTAGGGAGGACAGGCATGTGGAATGTTAGAGGTCCTAAGAAAGTTGAGGAAACTGATTCTGTGGCTCCATCCATGTGTTATCCCAAATAGCAATTAAGATAAAGGCAGAGTTTCAGGAAGGAGACACTTTGAATTATTAATATAAACTACTTATCTTTCCATACTCATTAGACAATTACCACACTCCACTCCATGTTGCACTAATAGAGTATCCTTAAAGATACACTATATCTTGTCTAATCTCTCTGGAGCAAATAGTTCAGACTTAATCAGTTGGAGAATAATTATGAAAGTATTTTGCCAGGAGACTGGTAAAGAAACTCCTACCACTGTCTGGTTTTGATGGCATCATTTGTTAGATAAATGCTCCAGTTTGAAAAGCAAGCCAGTAGTCTGCCTTTGCAGTTAGTTACAAAGTGGAGACAATTATAAAACCATACAATTGGCAGAAATGAAAGTGATGTTAATGTACTGAAGGCTTTGTTGTTATCATTGCTTTATTGTTGTTTCTGTCTTGCTGTAGTACTGAAAATTATGATCATCAAGGGAGATGGCCTAATCAGAAGGAAAAACCTCCGCTTGCTAGAATGAAGCAGCAACCAGCTGTCAAAATATGTGTCATGGAAGACACACATTATTTATATGGAGGCTGCTTGCTGTTTGAAAATTGTCCCCTTCTTTCCAGGTTAGTTACCATTCTGCTCTCAGCCCCCAGTTAGCTTCCCTTTCCAAAACACACTCAATCAGAGGAGCTTATGTATCAAAACACTTGAAGAATCCGGATGAGGCCTATAGGGTGTGTTTTGCATACTGATTCCAAAGAGATTGCCCTTTTAATCAGCAGAGAATGTTCAATAAGTAGAATCCCCACAGAATTCAAAGTCAAGAAGCAGTCACACTCCATGGATTATATTTATTCTCAGTGCCTACCATCTTGACAATCAGATAATTGTCTGGGGTCCATGTGAACACACATGTGTGTTTGGGCCTGTAGACCAACTCACAGTCTCTTAAACTTTTATTATTACTTATGGAATAAGTACTTGGCAAAGTAATTATTAAGCAATAGAATTTTTGTGAAGACCAAAGTAAGAATGATAGAAAAACTGACTAAAATTTCATTACACAGGAGAAGCCACTTATCTTAGTCTATTTGGGTCATTATAACAAACTAGAGGCCTGATGCACAAAATTTGTGCAAGAGCCTTGACCCCGCACCCCACCCACCGCTTCTGAAGCTAGGGGTCTCTGTCACTCCTGTTGTGGCCCCACCAGCTGTGGCTTTATTCAAAAGAAAGGACATCGGGAAGAATATCCAGTCTAATTAGCATATAATGCTTTTATTATTATAGATTGCCATAAACGGGGCAATTTATAACAAGAAATGTTTTCTTTAATAGTTTTGATGGTTGAGAAGATTGAGGCACCAGCAATTTGGTGCCCAAATCTTTTTCATAGATACCTATCTTTCTCTGTGTCCTCAGTATTGGAAGAGGCAAGGACACTAATTCATTCATGAGGGCTGTACCTTCATGATATAATTACCTTCCAAAGACCCCACCTCTAAATACAATTATTTAGGGGTTACAGTTTTAACATGAATTTTGGGGGAAGCACAATCAGTCTACAGCACCACTGCTAATATTTAAACCAGATTTTACTTCAAACTTTACCACACATTTTTAAAACTTTAATAAATCTTTATTGTTCAGATTATTACAATTGCCCCTCATTTTTTCTCCCATAGCTCCCCTCCACGTGGTTCCCACCCCACCCTCTGTCCTTATCTCTCCCACATTGTCCTCATCCATAGGTATACAATTTGTATCTAGTCTCTCCCTACATTCCCCTCACCCCTTTCCTCCTGAGAATTGTCAGTCCACTCCTTTTCTATGCCCCTGATTCTATTATATTCACCAGTTTATTCTGTTCATCATATTTTTATTGACTTGATTTTTAGATTCACTTGTTGATAGATATGTATTTGTTGTACATAATTTTTATATTTACTTTTTTCTTCTTCCTCTTCTTAAAGATTACTTTCAGCATTTCATATAATACTGGTTTGGTGGTGATGATCTCCTTTAACATTTTCTTATATATGAAGCTCTTTATCTGACCTTCAATTCTGAATGCTAGTTTTGCTGGGTAGAATAATCTTGGTTGTAGGTTCTTGCTATTCATCACTTTGAATATTTCTTGCCACTCCCTTCTGGCCTGCATGGTTTCTGTTGAGAAATCAGCTGACAATCATATAGGTGCTCCTTTGTAGGTAATTAACTGTTTTTCTATTGTTGCTTTTATTTTTTTTTAATATATTTTATTGATTTTTTACAGAGAGGAAGGGAGAGAGATAGAAAGTCAGAAACATCGATGAGAGAGACACATTGATCAGCCGCCTCCTGCATGCCCCCCACTGGAGATGTCCCCGCAAGCAAGGTAGATGCCCCCAACCAGAATCAAACCTGGACCTTTCAGTGCACAAGCCAATGCTCTATCCACTGAGCCAAACCAGTCTTGGCCTCTTGTTGCTTTTAATATTTTCTCTTTGTCTTTTGCTCTTGGCATTTTAATTATGATGTGACTTGGTGTGGTCCTCTTTGAATTCCTTTTGTTTGGGGTTCTGTGTGCTTTATGGACTTGTAAGTCTATTTCTTTCATCAGGTAGGGGAAGTTTTCAGTTATTATTTCTTCAAATAGTTTTCAGAATCTTGCTCTCTCTCTTCTCTGGCACCTCCATAATTCTGATGTTGGTACGCTTGAAGTTGTTCCAGAGGCTCCTTATGCTATCTTCACATTTTTGGATTCGTTTTTCTTTTTTCTTTTTCAGTTAAATGTTTTCTGCTTCTTTGTATTTCAAATCTGTGACTTGATTCTTATGTTCCTCTAGTCTGCTGTTATGTCTCTGTATAATATTTTTTATTTCAGTCAATATGTTTAATTTCTATTTGATCTTTTTTCATCTTCTCTTGGGTCTTGCTAAATTTATCTATTTTTTCTAAGAAATTCTTGGAAAACCTTATAACCGTGGTTTTGAACTTTATATCCAGTAGTTTGTTTTCTTCAATTTTTTCCACTTGTGATCTCTTCATTTGTCTCTGCATTTTCATTCATTCTCTGAGTTGGTAGAGTATCTCTGTGTGCTAGGTGTCCTATAGAGCTCAGTAGTTCTGCCTCCCCAGTTACCTGAGATGGACTCTCTTGGTGCACCCCTTTGTGGACTGTGTGTATAGCCTTGTTGTAGTTAAGTCTTGTTTGCTGTTGGTATCACTGGGGGAATTGATCTCCAAGCCAATTTGTTGGGAGGATCAGCTTTGTCTACACTTGAAGAATTTACATGCTGGAATCAGCCTTATGATACAAGACTTGCAAAATTGCAAATGCCTCTATGTTTTGCTTGGATGGGGCGGAGTCTCAGGGCTGAGCAGACAGCCTTGGCTTCCCATCAATCCTGCCCTATGCTTCCCCTGGGTCTCACTGTTCCTTGGTAATCTCTGCAGCCCTCTCTGTGCCCATGCATGCATGCCTCCAGACCTCTGCCTTCATGTTTCCCTGAGTTTCCTTGCACTCCAGGACCCATATGAGTCTGGGTCTCACCCAAAACTGACGTTCAGTACACTTGGAAGTGGAGTTCATCACAGCTGGGAGGTTCCATCTTCCATCCGCTAGAGAAATCCAGTGGCAAAATCAGCAGTTTGCTCTGCATGCACTGGTGGGCATGCCTCAGGACCTCTGCCTTTTGCTGCTCCCCTAAGTTTCCCTGAGCTTCTGTGCACTCCTCTCTTTTTCAACAGTCCAGACTCCCCATGTGAGTCTTGCCCAGAACTGAGGTTCAATGCAGTCGGACTGGTGTTCAGTATGGTTGGGAGTTTCTGTCTCCCTCCTACCAGAGGAAGCCAGCCAGGCACTCTGCCACCCATTCTCTCCATGCGCATCTCCATACCTCAGCTTTTTGCAACTTCTCTGTGTCTCCATGCGCCCCTCTCTTTCCTTCTAGTTGTAGAATTTCCACTCAGCCAGATTTCCTGTGGTTCTGGATGATGACCATTTTGTATTTTAGCTGTAGTTTTGAAATTGTGCAAGGCAGCAGTTTAGGTGTTCACCTATGCCGCCATCTTGGTTTCTCCTCCACACATATTTTTAAGGTAAATACCATCATGTTACACATACAAATTTGTATTTTGGTTTATTTCACTTTTGCATAAACTACACATTTATTAAACAATATACTAAAATCTATCTTTTTTTACTTTAAATATTTTTTCAGTTACAGTTGACATATAATATTAAATTATGTTCAAGTGTACAATCCAGTGATTAGACATTATATAACTTACTCAGTGATAATCCAGATAAATTTCTTACCATTCTGACACCATACATAGTTATTACAATATTATTAACTATATGGCTTATGCTATACTTTAAATCTTGTGACTATTCTGTAACTACCAGTGTGTACTTCTTAATGCCTTCACTTTTTTTACCCATCCACCAACAGCCTTCCTATCTTGCAATAGTGAAATGCTCTGAGTATCTGAGTCTGTTTCTGTTATGTTTGTTTGTTTCATTTTTTAATTTATTGTTGATAGATATGCATTTATTTTCATTCTATTAATCATGCTTTAAATATTTTTTTCCTTTTTCTTAAATAAGACCCTTTAATGTTTCATG
The DNA here is from genome assembly GCA_004026805.1 of Lasiurus borealis. NCBI lineage: Eukaryota > Metazoa > Chordata > Mammalia > Chiroptera > Vespertilionidae > Lasiurus > Lasiurus borealis. Next base: position 23,319 of record PVJN01019927.1, read on the forward strand.
TCATATTAATTTGCTGGTGATTCCTGTAGCTCTCTCTTGTGTGGGAAACTATCTATCCTTTGATTCTTCTTGCTTGGAAAAGTAATCTTGATAGTAAGTCCTTGTTTTTCATCACTTTGAACATATCTTGCCAATCCCTTCTGGCCTGTGCTTCACTAAATTCCAGGCTATTATGTCATTGTTTTGCATATATTAATACAGTATTTATTCCTCCCAATAACTCTAAGGTGTGTGTATGTTTTTTCTTATCTTGACCCTTATTTTACAGATGAGATACTTTTTGAGGAACAGAGAGGATAAGTAACTTGCCTGAGGTCACTCAGCTAGTAGGTGACAGAATTCAGGATTCAAACCCAGAGAACTAAATTCTAGACCCTGTGTTTTTCTCACTGCACACTCTGTCTCAGTCTGTAGTCCTTGGTACCACAGGTGATGTACAAATATGCACATTAGATATGAGGATGTATAAGAACTTTAATATCAAAACCTATGGCCCAACACTGGGATTTTTGAAGCTTCATCTCGCAAACAGCCTTGAGGGCAAACAGCCCTCCTGTGCTGGTTTTATTGTATAGTAAATTATATCCCCTATGAAGTGGATAAGCAATGTGCCTATACACTTATACAGGAACTGCTCCTCTAGAGTCTTTGTTCTGTGAGCTGAACCAAAACTAGGATGTTGATAAATGCTTAATTATATTTTCCACCTTGTTCTTATCATTGAAAGTTTAGTTATTCCCACCAGAAAATGAATGATTTAAGTTTAAGTTTATAACCTTGTTACACTAGCAACTCTTCTTTTTAAAATCCTCTTTTCTGCCTTCCCTGTCCTCACCCCACCCCCGGCTCCCCCCAGCCATGACACCTTGGAACATGTCTTTGGCTCACATTTTCTAATTTTAAAATCATATAGGAATAAAACTTTTTAATTTATTTTGTTGACAGATCCCTCCTTTCATTTGACATGTCTGATCTATTTCATAATGTAAAATATCAATAGAGGAAATATGGACGCTAATAGAGGAGACTGAATTATTCATTGAGGCCTTCAAATAAATCTTCCAAGACCCATGAAGTGAGGGTGGTGTTTTAGAAAGTCAAGGACATGAGGTAGTGAATCTGGGAGTTTTGTGCCCAATTTGAGAGGATCAAATTAGACTAAATTAGAAAGGTCAATAGTTCTACACAAAGTGTGATCATTAGAACACTTCCTGGCCTATATCCTAGGGAATTCAGGATAATTTTACCGTTAGAAGGAGAGCTAAATTCTGCCTTTAAGAATCAAAAGAATTAAAACCACTTAGGGACAAGGTCTGAAATCTATTAAGCTTTTGCTCATTTGGCTCAGAGGGAGAAGTAGCATCCAGTAGAGGAGTTTTAGTAGGCAGCAAAAGAAAGACTACTCACAGTATTGTCTGGAGCTGCTGCTGAGGGCCACAGGTGTCTGGGGAGTTTTTTGTGAGAACTTGCCAGAAATAGAGCATGATGAGACATGATGACATTGTCCTCTTGGGAAGACATAGAAAAGGAGGAGTTGGAAGAAACATTCCCTCACCTACTGTGAACTTCTGGGGACAATGAGGAATATAAACTCAAGCAGCATTTTTTTTGTCACTTGTTCCTTCTGAATCTACTGAGAATCATCTCCTTACACCGCCATCACTGTGACACTATTTTACTTAATGTTTACTTATATATATTTGTTTTGTTTTGTTTTAATTTCCTGGTTAGCCTTCAAGTCTGTGCTGCTCCACAGGAGCCTTCACTTTCACATAAATGTGATTCTGTATGACTCCTTCACTGCTATGTAAAATGTCAATTAAATGTTGGGGGAAATGAAAGCATTTCTAAGATTTGCACAAATAGGGAATGCATGTGCTTGCATACAAATGCCTTTTTTTTCTTTTAAGAAACATTTTCTAAATATAAAAAAATGAATGTTTTGCTGATTTATTCTAGAAATTAAAATTAATTCTTTACAACCATTAGCATGATCTTTCATTTAAAACATTATTAAAGATTTCTAATGCTAAAAATCATTTTACTTTTTGCTAATTAAAAATACAGTTGAGTCAAATAGCTATGTATCATATTTAAAGTTTTATGACTATTCAAGCAAATGAATTATTGGCAATATTTTAATTGCACGCATAATTTATATGAAAAAAAAGAAACTTAAACTCTTTCCAGACATCACTTTTTATTCTGCTGCTAAACTAACCATTGTCTAGTTGAATCTATTACTGTAAAATATGGGACTACATTATCTAAGTAGAGCACACACTAGAATTAGAAGCAAGCCTGAAAGTGTTACCATCAGAATCTAAAATCACTATGATTCATTGAAAGAGTCTCACCCTTTATAAGGAGATTCCTCCACAACAGATTGTTTGGTTATATTTTCCTATAAGACCAGAATATTTTCCAAAATTCATGACACAGAGCAGTACTAAAACTTTTCTACTCTTGTACCCATCCTGACAGGCTGGTATTGGCAGTCTGAAACACTCTCAAAGGATCCATGTGCCTGGGTCCCAGTGCTGTGATGTTTGCCATGACCCCTGGAATAGGGACTGGGAAGATCCATAACAAATGCTTCTGGTTTCCAAAATGTATCCATAGATATATTAAGGAGTTGGCTCTTTTTTAAAAATACCTAATACTGTTATCTTTTTCACAGCATAGTTGCACAAGCCTACCCACTGGAATCTAGTCAATGAAAGATAAAAAGTGTGAATATGGCCAAAACCGGTTTGGCTCAGTGGATAGAGCGTTGGCCTGGGGACTGCAAGGTCCCAGGTTCGATTCTGGTCAAGGGTTGTGGGCACATCCTCAGTAAGGGGCGTGCAGGAGGCGGCTGATTGATGTCTCTCTCTCATAGATGTTTCTGGCTTTCTATCCCTTTCCCTTCCTCTCTGTGAAAAATCAATAAAAAATATTTTAAAAAAAAGTGTGAATATGTCAATGTCCAGAACAGCTAGTAGACACAACATTCATTTTGTTTGGCAACTATAACCCCGGATAATGAAAGTGGGTATTGTACACTATCACAACTGTGACATGTCTCTTAGGATTTCCCCTTGCTCTTTATTAGGAATTCATCAAGACATGCATGACTGCCTTTGGGGGAGTGAACACCATTAAAAGCCAATCTAAGTATTCTGGTCTGCAGAAGTAAGCATATTTCTGAATAAATAATTGCTTTAGGAACTTGTGATTGTCGTTCGTGAAGATCTATCTTCCATAAGACTGATCACCTCAAAAAGTATCAATGTAATGGTGTTTTGCAATAAAAAAAATGGATATGCTACTTCTGTGATTATCTTATTAGACAAACATATTAAATCTTACTCTGTAGCCTCCTCCCTTTACCTTTTTCTAACTGTAGAAAATTAATTTATTTTTCAGGCTACAGATTGCTTCATCAGAGTAATCAATGTAATCATACAAAAAATAACCAATGTTGAATGCTTTGTATTGACAAAATTCATTTAATAGGCCAACAATGATAATATAATTTCAAATTGGTCAGGAAATTATCAATGTGCTATGCTATCACATAGACAAGATTCATATACTGCGATATATTAAAACACTAGAAGCCCAATGTGCAGTTGAAACTGCGTGAGGAGGTTCCGTGATTCCCACTGTGTGAAAAGGCACCCCAAGGAGGGCTAGGACCCAAGTCTAAATCACGCAGTGTTGGCCACCATAGCAGTCAGGCCAGAACAGTGCCTCATGAGGCTGGACAGATGCTGCTGGGGTCTGGAACCCATTCCTAACTCGCAGCATCTTCCATCCCCTTCTGTGTCCACTCTGGGGCCAGCCAACCCCACCCTCTATGTGGGCTCGGGCAGGCCCCTCATTTCTATCTCCATCTCTGCTGTAGACCTGACCTGTGCATGCTACCTCCTCCTGTCCAGTCATGACCCATTATGGAGTCCTGGCCTAATTTGCATATTATGTCTTTATTGTATAGATATCTGTCTATATAAGTGCCTGTCTCCATTTCATGTAGGGTAGGACTCCTGATGCAAAGCCTGTCTTGAACACATAATGTGTTTCTCATGAATGTTTGATTATGCATGTGTTTATCTGAACTTTTGTTCTTTAGTTGGTACTGAAACTTGATATTTATAAGTATCAATTTGCACCCTTGGAATTTGTAATCATTCTGTCAAGGACCCTCCTTTGTCTAGCCTAACTCTCCTGAGGCCTTTGAGAAGCAAAATTCCGTGACTAGAAGCTGCTATGCTTTAATTTGTACCAACACATGGTATCAAAGATCATGAAAGCAATGTTTTCATCCAATTAAACTTGCTAGAAGCTAATGAAAACTGCCCAGAGAATTTCCCTTTGTAAATTAAAGATACACAACGAGGATTGTCACTTGACTTGTTTTCAATTGGCTTTGTATGGCACTAATGATCTTGGTTAGCAATAGCTGTGAGGAGTTTGCATCTGTGAAGGGCAAACCACAGAGGACATAGAGATTAGCCAGAATTCGGCTAAGCCGCTACCAGAGTTGCAATGTTTATTCCAATCATCTTCAAACTCATTAGGTCTCCAAAATTGAGTTGCAAATCTCTGAAGCTCATGCTTTATTAAGAGATGGCTGGGATTTCCCTTTTCCAGCTGGGCAGATGTCCTGTGAGGATGCCATGTTTCCTCCTAAGAGAATGCAAGCCAGAACCAAGAAGTCCATCTGAGTGTGAAAGAATGTATTCTTACAAGTATTATTTTGGACTCATTGTCTTGACATTTCCTAAAATTTTAGCTTAACTACTGTTAACTTTAGCAATATCTTATTAAAAAAAAAACCCACACAATTCTAATCAAATACTAAATCACCTGGCTGAGGCTCCTTTTTGTGCACAGAGCTGAAGGTCTTCAAGTATTTGGCATTTTTCAGTTTAGCTCATTATTTCCTCTCAATGAGCACATCTTTCAGCACTGTACATTGATTTGGACCAAACATCCAGTAGGAAGAGGTGTGTGGTATTTTGGTTTTTATATCTTACTTTTCATAGGCTTAAGACTGACAAAGCGGTTTAGAAAATATTAGCTTCTCATATTCTTGGCTTCCACAGGGTTAAGAGAGACAGAGAGAGCCAGAAAATGCAAGATTGGGAGGACAAAGTCCCTGAAGTGGCTAGGCTTACAGCCATGGAGTCCAAGCCTGAGGCAGGTCAGATGCCAGGATTTCAAAGGTCATGTAAAGATCAGCCAAAAACAAATTCTGGTAGAAGCCAGTTCAGGTGTCAGCAGATTTCATACAGAGAGAATTGGGAATGCTTTGTTCCAGTAACTTGTCTGTCTCAGAGTTATTCACATTCAAAGGAGAAAAGGGCCAAAAATTTGGATGCATGATACAGTTCATGTACAAGAAGAAATATAAAGGCATTTTTTAAAAACCACATGTCACAACAGTGAGGGGGGGGGAAAGACAAGACCCAGAAACTATTTCAGCAAAATAAGATAATAAAAAAAAGTTATCTTGAGAGAAAAATAATTTATGATCAAATAGTGTACCTTGTATCATCTATAGCACCTATGAGTATATGTTTTAGCTGATTATGTTAATCTATATAAATTCATAACTATGTTAATCTACATAAATTCATTTTATAACTAGACAATTTATAGCTTGTAAATCAATATTTATTGGAAAGGAAATCTATTTTTTTAATATATTTTTATTGATTTCAGAGAAGAAGGGAGATAGAAACATCAATGATAAGAGAGAATCATCAGTTGGCCACTTACTGCACTTTCCACACGGGGATTGAGCCTGCAACCCAAGCATATGCCCTGACCAGGAATCAAACAAGGAAGTCCATTTTAAAAAATCTACTTTAATATAGCTCTATACAATTTTCTGTAAATGTTTTAATCTACATTTCCAAACCTCCATATCCTGGGCACATAATATGTCTAAACTACCAAGGGGCTAAATAGTAGCATGTCCACAGCATAGGGACAAATGAAACTAAAACAAGAAAAACAAAAAAAAAAAAAACACTAAACAGTGAAGTTGGCTGGAACAATAATGGCATGGAAAAACTCAATCAGTACATGACCTGATGGCCTTATGAAAATGACAAATCTTTCTAGACCTCAGTTTTGTCTTAAGGAAAACTCCTTGTTCTAAATTGGTTTTACTCAAATCTCAATTTTTCTGTCTTCATAGAAAAGAACTGGCAAAAATGTCTACTTTTTTACTCCTAATTTTATTTTTATAAAATTCTCCATTCAAACATTGGTCACTGGTCTAATGTCATTTCATTCAATAATGCAGAGCTAATAATTGTCTGTGTTCCAATAGCTATTAGCAAAACTGGTTATTCATAGACCTGATTAAGCTTGCCCCTGAATGAAATGTGTTACATACCTTGTATCTTGAAATATTTAAATTTCCATATTCAGTGACCTTGAAATTTATTTGGTAAATACTGTCACAACACTTTGACGCCTTTTTATTAATGGAGACCAACAGCTTCTTAATTATACAATTAAAAATCTGACAAGTACAAATAATAAATAATGGCAGAAAATGAAATCATCTAGCAAAGGAATAGACTGAAATGTGTGCCTCAGGACAAGAAAACAAAAGCCATTAATGAACATTGCATATAAAACAAATTATAATTTGTAGAAGGCAGGCAGAAAGTTCTCATTCTTTATCTCCTGAAAGGGAAAAGACCATAAAGTGTACTGCTAGGCTTGAGTACTGTGACTGCCCAGTGTAACTCTGGTTTAGGTACACCAGTTCCCAATAAACAAACAGTCCTTCTCCCAGTCATGGTATTGTGAATCTTTTCAAATTTGGGGCTGTGCTCCATAAAAGGAGGTAAATGGCAGGGCTCTGGTGAAACTGAAAATATTTTTTTAAAGCATAGTCTCTACAAAAGATCATGATCACTTTGAGTTTTTGTAGTTTTGTATTTATTATATATATGTATATATTAATAGCATATTCCCTGCTTATTGACTGTGGGTGCCATCATATTTTAGGGTGGGGTGGTCAATTAGCATATCCCTTCCTTATTGGTTGTGGGTGCCACCATCATTGTGATAGTGAAGGTAAATTAGCAATCTACCAGCTTCATTTTTAAATTATATACAGTGGTACCTCAAGATACGAGTTTAATTCATTCTGTAACCTTGAGGCGTGGGAAACTATGAGAGGCTCGAGTCGAGGTAAACTGGTGGGTGGTGTGCAGCCGGCCGATCCGCAAGATTACTTCTATCTCAAATGTTGCTCGTATTTTAAAGCAAAAATCGCTTGCTCAATGGCTCTTATCTCAAAAATCTCGTATGTTAGGGCACTCGTATCTCGAGGTACCACTGTGTATGTATATATATATATATATATATATATATATATATATATATATATATATATATATATATAATTTAAAAATGAAGCTGGTAGATTGCTTTCATTTACTTTTCAAAGTAGTCAATGTCCAAAAACATTATGGAAACTGAAAAGGGGGAATATGACAAGATGAATGAAATTTGCATCAGGATTGCTCTGTGAAAGACATTTTATGTATGTCATTTCTACTAATCATGACAATAATCATATAAAATACATATTTTCCCATAATCTATAATAATAAAAGGATAATATGCTAATTAAACCAGATAACCTTCCAAACAAAGCCGCCACAGCAGGGACCAAGGAAGAGGCAGCCACAGGGCCCAACCCCTTGCACAAATTTCGTGCATTGAGCCTCTAGAGCAGATTACAAGATTAAAGCTCCTAAATCAGTTATGTCAACATACCAATGTTACATACCAAAAATACTGTAGATGTAGAGATTAGGTTCCGCTGGGAAACAAAATTCCAAATCTTAAAAGCCAAAGATCAGTTCCCTAGACATTTGTAGTAATTATAGCATGACTTATTTTTTGGCATTAAAAAAAATAAAATAAATGAAAATAAAGTAAAATAAACTTTTAAGCAAACTTTAAATTTTCAACAACCATTTAAGAACTGACTTTTATTTTTCAAACAGTATTATCTCTAGAATCCTAAGTAGTGGGATAAAGTCAAATAAGGGAGAGAGGAGACTTAAAGAGCCATTGTTTTTAAACATATTTTTATTGATTTAAGAGAGGAAGGGAGAGAGAGAAAAACAGAAAAGTCAATGATGACAGAGTATCACTGATTGGCTGCCTCCTGCACAATCCCTACTGGAGATCAAGCCTGTAACCTAGGCATGTGCCCTGACTAGAAATTCAACTAAGACCTTCTGGTTTATTGGTAAGTGCTTAATCACTTAACTACACCAACCAGGCTAAAGAGCCATTCTTAAGAGGAACTTAACTTCAATAAATACCTAGAAGAAAGCATTTCTCTTCTATTCATATTCATTCTCTTTCATTCTCTCTCTCTCTCTGATTATCACACAGTTCTGTAAGGAAACATGTTGGATGTTCATCAAGAAGTGTTTCTATGAACAGAGAGAACAGTTAAAGAAATTATAGGAAACAAAGTAGATGGAAACACAGCAACAATGACAGATTTTTAAAACATAGCACAGAGTAAATTATGTAAAACGAAAGTAGCATGTATGTAAATCAAAATATATAGACCCTCAAACCTCACTACATTGTTATAATATTATATACCAATTCATGAAGATATATATATATATATATATGTGTGTGTGTGTGTGTGTGTGTGTGTGTGTGTGTGTGTGTGTACTAGAGGCCTGGTGCATGAAAATTCATTCACTGGAGTGAAGAGTCACTCAGTCCAGCCGGCTCCCTCTCACAGTCCTGAAGCTCTCAGGGGTAGGAGGAGACCCAGCTATCAGAGGAAGGCAACGCCTCATCACACTTCTATTGCTGCCTCTGCCTGCAGCAGTAGCCTTGGCCAGCACTGGTTACCTGAGCCTCGGGCTGCCTTGAGGTCAGGCTGCCTTGGGTGGCTGGGCAGCTGCCATCCTAAGCTTGCCTGTGCCTCTGGGCCCCCCTGGGTGGAACTGGAATCAGGCCTATGGAGCACCGTATCCACATATGGATGGGCCCAGCTGTGCTACACTCCTGTTGTCCCAATGGGGTTGAGAGGACTGGGTGCCACCATCTTATAGATGTGGGTGTCACCATCTTTGAGTGCATGGCAGTCAATTAGCATATTCCCTGCTTATTGACAATGGGTGCCACCATATTTGAGGGTGGGGTGGTCAATTAGCATATTCCTTCCTTATTGGCTCTGGGTGCCACCATCATTGTGTTAGCGTGAGGGTCAGTTAGCATATTCCCACTTTATTAGATAGGATATTCCTCAGCCATTGCCTATAAGAAAGTAGAAGGGAATCATGGGTGTGAATGAAACATGGAAAGGACCTTACAAACACGAATGTTGTTGGATGCTATGAACTGAGGAGCTCTTTACTTGATATTAAATTGTATGTTAAATATAATTTTGGGTCTTTTTTCCTGATTTATCTTTTGGACTTAGTGTTTCTAATTTTTAAATTGTATTTTCTATTGACTTCATTTTTCTTATTATTTTAGTGAGTTCTGAATGTGAGCTTATTCTTTGGAGGTTTGAGAAAAGATTTTAAGATGTTGGTTTAAAGTGAGTTCCTCCATAAATAATGCTGCATTGATCTTGAGGATATCTTGATAAGTGAAATAAGTCAGATAAAAAAATATTAAGAACCATATGATTCCACTCATCTGAGGGATATAAAACTGAAAGCAACAAATGAACAAGCAATAAAAACAAACAAAATCTCATAGACAGGCGATAATGCAGTGGTTATAAGAGGGAAGAAGGGTAAAGGAAACCGGAGGATAAATATATAATGACAAATGGTGATTTGACTGGATGATGAGCACACACACATGCAATATACAATGCAAATATGCAATACACAATGCAAATGAATTCCCCTGTGATAGTTTTGTAATTTCTTTGTCAGGCTCTTGGAAATACTACTAATTGGGATCAAATCTTAAGTCACCTAAACCTTTATTTGTGAAGCATTCTGGTTAGAATTGTCAGAGCAAACTTGTACAAAAGGACCATGTATGTTCACAGTCTCTCTTCATAGATTTCATAGGGGTGTTGGTATGTGGTTGTGGAGGTGAGCAAGGAAAGTGGGTGCATATTTCTCTTACTAAGAATGCTATATTTTGGGAATCCTGAGTCCTAGCTCCATGTATAAGTATGGCATGTTTTAATAGGTTATTCTGGTATAGGTCCAAGTTCTCTTTTGTCAATGCTATATTCATGTCCTAATGGACTAATGCTGTCACCAAATATCTTTAGGTTAGTCTTTAGCTACAATGCTTACTTTTGTTCTTATCCTTGAAAATTTCCTTTGGAGTCAACAAATCAACCATATGTAAAAATAAATGTTTTTATATTTATCTAGCATTTTAAATGTTTATTTCAAATAGATGAAAATAAATGTAGCCATAGTGAATATTATTATTTTACAAAATCTACCAACTCTATTAATAAGATTCACACTTTAAAGTCAAAGGGGATAATGTTTTCAGGTTGAATTGACATGGGAAAAAAGTGTATTTTTCTAGATAGATTCAATATTTATAACAGATTTTACCAAGGGACTGTAAAATAACCAATACTGTCTGTGATTATGGGCTGTATGAATGATTTGCTTCTGATATGGGCAATTTATATTTAATGTGAACATTTATATTGCATCAGCAGTTTAGAATATGGCCTCAACTACCTATTTCTGATTAATTCAACCTAAAAATCATTTATTTTAGTCTTGGAAAGAGATTACTGCATTTTTTAAAATTCTCAAATATATTGGGAGGTATAAAAATACCTTTTGCAAACTTTTTCTAAAAGATAAAATACATTATAAACCAGGATCAGCATTGAGCAAATAAAATGATATGATCAACTTGAATCTAAATATCAAGTTGGAGCACATCCTATATTATGTTGTCATTAACAACTAAAAGTAGTAATCATGTATTGAGTGTTCAGATATTATAGACATTGTTCTAGACCCTTAATAGATTTAATTACCATATCTCTCACAAGGAAAACATCCTAATTTTGCCTATGAGAAAAATTATGGTCAGTGTATTTGCTTTGTAATGCAATACTCACAAATTTCAAAAATCCAAGGGAAAAATAAAGTGCTAAAGTTTTAATACATGATTATAGTAAATATATGGATAGATAAATCTTTGTTCATATTTTACCTTTCTACCTCTTCCTTAATTGATGTTTTAAGAGTTTAGTTAATTATTTTATATCTGTTTTTAAACTACAAATTAGCATCCTTTCTGTTGTTAGTAAAGTAATAAAATGTCGTGGCTTCAAGCCTGAGTCCTATCCTAAGAATGCCTGAGATTGACTCTGGGCAACTTCATTTTCAGTTGTGTGACCTGGGTAACTTATATCACCTTTCTGGGCCTCAGGTTCATCATCTCTGAAATTAAAAGAAATAATGATTCATGGTAATAATTCATAAAATAATTCTATGTTATGGTGATGTAGCATTTAGGGCAATAAAAGGCCAAATAGTAAGTGCTCAGTAAATGTTTACATATTGATATTGTAAAATGGTCTGCCTCCATCATTCATTTATATGCTATTACTTTTAGTGGTGTCTGAACTAAAAATATGTATTTTTTTGGTTAGACTGGGTATTAACATGTGCATTTTGCAAAATCTGCCTTTGTAATTCAGAAGATTTTACTTATTTCTGTTTCAGTGTTTGAATAACTGAAAATGACAGATTTGTGAGCTCTGAAGTCTGTAAAGTAATTGTATATTGTGACTTTTGTCTTTAAAAATGCCACTTTGTATTTTTACACAGAAGGATTTACAAAACCAAAAAGAATGGTTTGTCACCCTTTTTATAACTTTATGCCTTTAGGAGCTATAAAGAATAAAATATTACCACAAGGTTGTTCCATTGTCACATTTTGATGCTTGAAGAGAATGGCTCAGTATTTAGGTTGTGAGGCTCACAGGATGTCAACATTCATTGATTTAGTGACTGAGTAGACCACTTTGTTTTGCACAGAAGGTCACACTTTCTCACTCCTGGAAAAACTCCAGTGAACATCCTTTCTAGTGTTTATTACCGCATCATCCTTAAATGATAGGTAACAGGAATCAATAGAAGTCTAAATATCATTCAGTGGCTTGTTCTTTGATTATAGTATAAAATGCTGATGGCAAAAGGCAAAAAGTAAATTACTTCCTCTTCTTTGTGTCTAAGTATTTAGGAGATATTAACATTGACATGTTCAACTTTGTTCAAGTCTTAGGGAAAATTGGTTTCTTTCATTTTTTCCCCCTGGAACGATGCAATACTTCAAATTTAATGGATATTAGGAAAAATGGGATCCATCCCTCTTTGTTTTACAGATGATGAAGCTGGAGCTCAGAGCTACTCCTTTTATGTAGTTCATGGCCAAGACTCAATAAAACTGTTCCTCATATTACATTGTACCCCCATTATGCCATTTATAAAAACATTTTTAATTATTTTCCTTATACTTTATTTTTATTTCCTGAAGGACTAGTGATTTTGTTAATCCTGTGGGGAATGTAATTAAAATATATCTAGTATGGATTTAGTGATATTAAATAAAATAAATTTAGAAAAAAAAAGAAAAGTATTTGCATTTAAGAAGTTTACTCACCTTTCAAATCCTATGATGAAACACTAACACAAGTTACACTGATTAAAATAAAATGTAAAATGTATGTTGTAGACTAATTTGCCTTCACTTTTATAGGTACAAAATGATTTGTAGCAAAGGTTGAAGGTTCAAAGATGACTAAAAGCAGAGTGAGTGAATCAAGATCTTTACCTCTTCTTTGTTTTCAAAAATGATAAAAGCAAGGTTACATAACTTATTTTCCATGGTTGTGTCTACAACCCTCAGTGACTTAATGCATGCTAAGTACTAAGCACAGTACTTGAAACACTATAAGCACTCAATACATATTAGTAATTCATATCCTTATCATGATTATTAAAGGAATTAGAGAACTGAATGGAATAATTTACCAAATTCATTTCCTTTTAGATTCCACTGGACTTTGACTATATCTGTTTTTGTTAAGTAGGAAAAAGATTGAGAATCTCAAAGACATAAAATCTGTCCTCTTTGGGAAATATTGTATATCCTATATAATAAAGAGGTAATATGCAAATTGAGCCTCATGCCTACCATGACAGCAGAGAGGTTAGTGAGGGATGACCAAACAACTGAACAACAGTCTGTGTGGGGTGACCAGGCAATCGGGGCAGGGAGTGGGGGGCAGTAAGAGGCAACAAGGTTGGTGGGGGGGTGAAGGAGTTAGGGGTGACTAGGCCA
>PVJN01019928.1:0-36671 GCA_004026805.1 Lasiurus borealis
AAAAAAATATCTTACAATGGCTTTAAATCTCCCAGCTATTGATATCAAACATATTAAATTCCAACAATCTGAAAATATCAATATAAATAGAAATCACCTTTGTGATACCCCAAAGAAATTTATTATTACCTGTGGAAATGAATCAATAATCTTTTGGTCACATTGTTTTATTTATTTTACTACCATAATTGTAATTGTTGTACATAAAAGTCTTGTCCTTTAAAAAGATTCACTTGGGAGAATATACAAAACAAACTTCCTATTACTTTAATGTGAACTAGTTTATCAACCAACAGTGTTCCAGTGAGTTAGCTAAGGTCAGTTTCCATAAAATGAGAACATTCATAGAGTAAATTATAGGCATATTCGGAGGTCTTTTAAAAATAATGTTGGGCCCTGGCCAGACTTGCTCAGTTGGTTGAACATCTTTGGGCATCATCCCATGCACCAAAAGGTCATTGTTTTGATTCCTGGTCAGGACATATGCCTGGATTATAGGCTGTATCCCCAGTGGGGTTGGGGAAAAGGCTGGGAGCAGGAGGCAGTCAATCAGTGCTCACTTCGATCTCTCTCTCTCTCTCTCTCTCTCTCTCTCTCTCTCTCTCTCTCTCTCTCTCTCTCTCTCTCTCTCTCTCTCTCTCTCTCTCTCTCTTTCTCTCTCTCTCTCTCCTCCCTCTCTTCCTCTTTCTCTGAAAAAAAAATTTTTAATGATATTGATTGTGGTTTGGGCTGGGGTATTGATTGCAAGGCTTATATAGAGACAGGGTCACAGAGAGACTTTTAAAGAACTTGAGGTTGGCAGGTGCACTAGCATTTGGAGGACAGTAAGTATAACCTCAGCACTATATATATTCAATAAAACATAAAAACAAGCATTTAATTGTTTTCCAACATGATGCTATGTTAATTGGAATGGTAGAATTTTGCAATGGAATTGACAGGAATGAAAAAAGTAGTTAAGAATGCCTAAAAAATGCCTAATATATTTGTGATACTGTGCCAAATGCAAGAAGTGCAAAGACATACATTTTCAGAGATTATAATCAGTTTGGGGATTTAATATATTAACCATGAACAGAAAACTAAAATTTACTGAGTACCTGAAATTATGCTAAGGATTTTTTTTATGTGATTCTCTCATATAAAACTTCATTACTCTGAGGTAAGTATTTTTTATATTCTATAGATAAGGAAACTGAGGTACAGGGAGATTAAGCAATTTGTCTAGAATATATAGCTGCTAAGTGACACAGCCAAAATTCAAATCTAGGTCTTACTAACAGTTATATAAATAAATATATATGTCTAACTCAAGAATTGGTTATTATTTATCCTAGGAGTCAATGATGCAGAAAATAATTATATGACTAATTTTTTCAGTTTATTTTGGTACAAAGTTGACTTCATGATACTATATTCTGGTGTGTAAATATTAACTATATGTCAGGGATTAGTATTAACTCCCTTAAAATTACATATTGATAAATATTGCCTTAATAATTACTGTAATCATTTATGATGAGGCAGGAGGTATTCTAAGAATGTTATATCAATTAATCCTTTGAAATATTTAATGTGGTAAATAAAGGTTTACCTATTTAAGAGATGAATCAATTAAGCCTCAGAGATTTGAGTAACTATTTTTACACTAGTGGCCCAGTGCACAAATTCGTGCACTTAGAAAGGAAATTAATTAGAAGAAATATTTTAATATTGCTATTTGTCCTTTCTCTGTAATAGAAGTGTCAGAGATGAAAGTAAATTAGTAAAAGGTATATAAAAATAATATGTAAATTGATTAATAAACAATAACATGATATAACAACAACAAAGTCATAATATAAAAACAACAAAAACTTGATTTAAAAACAACATTGATAAAAACAATGACTGATAAATTGATTAAACTTATTCTAACACTGGGGCCTGTGTCAGACAGGGACAAATAAAATCTTGCAATCAGAACAACCTCTTCTCCACAGATCCTGTTAATACCTAAGCTTTGATTATGTTAGGTTGCAATCTTTTGATAATAAATCTAGTACCATTACAAAAATATAACATTTACTATTAAGACTTCTCAGTAGCATGATGATTGCACCTACTTTCAATTCTAATGTATGACACGGCATTTCCAAAGAAGTATTACTTTTAAGAAATCTGATGAGAAAATATTTTTTGTATCATCCATTGAATCTAGTATTATTGTTGATTACACTGTCATCTTTGAGTCTTAATGCAATATATGTTCCCCAGCCTTTTTCACCATGTGGGAAAAGAATAGGATACATCATTGCATCTCATATAGGAAACAGGATTCTGATTTGTTTCATTTTAGTGGCATTAGGATTATTGGGGTCTGGTTTACAATGAATAATCTGAATGCCACTAATGGATCTAGTTTACAATGAACAAGTACCTTTCAAAAGGAGGTCCTCCATCTTCATTTCTGAATATGATGGCAACTTTGGTTACATGGGGAAAATTATATCTATCCGAATTGCTAGTAAAATCATATTTAATCACCACTGATACTTCTGTGTGTTGCTGCAGCTTTCTTCCAGTTTCAGAATGTCAACAAAAACAACCAAATTCATGATCAACAATGACAGATCAAAACAGACAAACAATTGGCACCAGAGAGAGCTATATATGTTTCACTCATGCACAAATCAACTTAGCCTTTTATAGATATAGAACACACTTGCTTAATTAGACCTGCTTTCTGAGGTAGGCAAACTTTTTCAGCCCAATGAAGCACCCCAACTTCTCTTTCAGATACTTGTCAGCAACGCAGCATTAAATATCAACACAAAACACATTATTATTGTAGATCACACAGGGAAAACATTTAAAATATATAAATATATATAAAATACTTAACTGCAGCAGTGTTAGCCTATATTCTGCACAGTGCGAAAACCTGAAATCATTTTAAGGTTCACCATTTCTTATCTCTTTTCAGTTGGGTCAAGTTTCTAAGCTTTCTAAATCTCCGTTTTCCAGCTAATGAAAAGAAAATAGGACTCCACTGTCTCCTATCTACCTATTCCAGGACTTCTGTGAGGATCAAATGAGATAAGGCATGGGAAAACACTTCACAGACATTTGGTTACAGTGTAAGAGTGTTTCCACCTGAGGCTAGTAGTTGATAGGGAGAGGAAGCCAGGTGTTGCTATTTGACAACATTACCCAGAAGGTCAGACACTTAGCATTTTAGCCTTTTATATAGATAGATAATCAGCAAGGTGAGGGGTCATCTGACAGCACTGATCTCATTGTGTATATAGAGTTCCAGGGTCATTTTGGGTGAGTGCAAACAGGTAGACAATGAATGGGTACCAGTAACAACTAGAGCCTTAACCTTGCTTTAAGATTGAATAAAAGATGTTATGGTAATTTAGTAATATTATAACCTGAAAAACATAAAAAGAATATTTCAAAAGTGTTATAAAGTTTTCTAAAGTAAGTTCCTCTTGTGGCTTCAAGTTTAGTGTGCTGTGAATTCTAAGCAGGTCTGATCACAGATTTTCTGAGTAAGAAGTAAAGAGTTTAATATAAGGGTTGCAATTGGCAATAGAGTATTTCCTGTTCACTGCAGAGCCTGGCTAAGGTTGGTTATTACAGTAAAACTTTGCAAAGATGCTCTGATTGTCTTTGAAATTCATTTGTAACAACAAGACTGTATCCTTTACCATCTGCTGTAAAGGTTTTCGAGGCAGTTTAGTTCCTTAAGTTCCCTACTTTCTGTAATTTATTTCAATTCTATGACTATTTATCTTTTGAAATAATTTCAACAGCCCAATCTGTTTGTCTGATTCTGAGGGAGTATTAGCTTGACAACAAATCTAACAGTTAATCCATCAGTCTGTAGGTAGTATATCTGAATATGTTACTAAGGAAATTAAGAAACCCACTCCAGATTTCCAGATTCTATAAATTAAATATATATAAATGGATACCTTAGTAATGGTGTAAAGAGAGAAAGGATTGTCCTGGAACTCAGTGGTAAGTACTTTAGTATATTTAGGTGGCAAAATAGGTGAGGAAGAACTACTCTATTATCCATAAGGTGGGGTATGGAAAATATCTTATCTTGAGAATGAATGTACAGATGAAGTCCTATCTGTGGATAGTAAACTGGAAACCCAAGGATTGCAAGCTCCTTAAAGACTTGGTCATAACTTCAATATCTCCCTCAGATCTTACCCTCCAAATGGACTTCACTCATTTACTCTCTCATTCGTTGTTGGAAGTCCCGAGTCCCCTGGTAAAGGTTGAATTCTTAAACAACAAACAAACACTTGTGAGACAACATAAACTCTGTCTCTGATCCAAATGTTAATTTGAAAGATTCAATTATAATTTAATTATTTTATTTTTGTACAGGAATATATTTTTCTTTCACAGAACAGAGACATTAAAGGACAGAGCTGGTTAATCGAAACATTTTCCGTCATAGAGGCAGAGGATCTTATACCACAATAATCTCTATAAATAAATGTCTTCACACACAAAAAAAAGGTGCATGGATTTTTTAGAATTATTTATATAGGCATCAATAGCATTTTGTTATTTTGCCTCAGAAACACATCACATATATGTGCTTTGACAGTATTTGAATAGGTTCCTTAGAAATCATTTGTAAATAAGCAAGCTTGTATTTAATATTTAATGTTTACTGCAGCATTGAGAAATACACATCGTTGAACTAAATATTGTAGCAGTATTTATGTTTATAGAAAAATCGGTGCAAGGTTTTGACAAGTTTGAGGCAGGAAAGGAAATAAAGGTCAAGCCCTGTACTGCACGTCACCTATTCTAAATTTCATTTCTTGCCAATCAGCTCCCAAGGGGCCACAACTTTGGCAGGCCTCTACATTTGCCTTGGGTTTCTGCTTTTGCAGTGACATAGTCATTTATTGTTTCTTCCCTCCCCGATTGTCTGATTCCTTGACACTGTTGAACTTGGGGCTATCCCTGCCTCTTCATTCTGTCTCTTAATACCCTCATGCAGCAGCAATGGAAGGCAGGATGCATTTCATCTAAGCTCTCAAGGCAGTGAGAGCTCCACTCGAGTTTCTGCAGCATTTGTTATAATATGGTTACATTTAGAGAAAGAACTCAACTCTATTCCTTTTAGCAAAAGGACAACAGAGGTGGATTTTAATATTTCCTTGTTACAGAGCTGCTTCAGAGAAAGGACATTTTTGTAGTGCCTAATCTTGAGTAAAGGGACTTGGTTCTTCACCGTGGTTTTGCCATTTGCCAGGTGGCTTTATAATTTATTTTACATAAACCCTTAAACACTTCTGTTAGTCTCAATTCTGCCCAGTTGTTGGGAAATAGAAAGCAAGTTCAGGATAATAGGAACAAGCAATTACTATTTTTTTTAACTCTATGAGGGTAAAATGTTTGAGATCAAAAAGTGGGTTTGGACAATATTTACCAAGGGACCATTAGTCATACTTAGACATTCAGGTTAAAATAAAGAGATAAAAGTATTGCACACTCCTCTCAGGAGCTATTTAAAAAGGATTAAAAAGAAAAAAGTTACTGCAAATTCTTTACAATTCTACTTCATATCTTACTTGAGACTATGATAGTGATAATTGTGGGCTTTGGATTGAAGAATTACGTTCTTTCTCTGTAAATATAATTTTTTTTAGGGAATTAAGGTACAAATCCTGAAGCTAGAATAGGTTTGTACTTATTCCTCTGACTTCTTTGATGGTGTTCTTCCTACAGGAATTGTTATTGCAAAGAAGAAAGGAAAGTTAGAAAACTTAGGGATACTCTGTGGAAGAGGCATTTCTAAACGGAATGTTATTTGGGAAAAAGCTTATGACTATCCCCAGCATTTATTCAGATGACAGATGATATTGAGTATCTTTCTCTCTTCCTCCATTATGATCAAAGAGAGAGCATGTTTAATAGTATTAAAATAGGGAAAAATAGTCTGAATTTGATTAACTAGGTCTTCAAAGAATCTTCTGACAGATGTACTCATTAATTAAAGGGCAGCCCTGACAACATTTTTGTGAAATGAAAAAGTAATAAAAGGCACAAGGTTTTAAGGGAGATTCACGTTTCCTCTGGCATTTCTTTACATAGCTACTTTTTTCCTCCAACCCCAGACACAGGGCTGGACATTGCAAGAGCAATCATTCTGACAAAAGATGTTGTATCAGAATCATGTGCTGAGTGACAAGAAATCCTCAGTTCTTGGTTCCACAATCTGAGCCTTTCTGATGTTTTCAACTATCCCTCTTTCTTCATGAAAGTTAGCACATGTTTGCATCTGAGTAGTTTGCTAAGCCTGCTATCTGCTTAAAGAAATCTTGGGGTCCATTTTGAAATATCTGTGTCTGTAGTCTACACTGTCAATGTTTTGAATATGCAATTTTCTGTTAAACTTTATGGGTTTATCGTGGATTTTATTTATTGGGATTTACTCTATTAAACAAAAGCTAACCCCTTAATCTCTCCATAATAAGCTCTTCTTTACTTTGGGCTTTTATTGAGAAGGCTGTGGGACAATATCCTAAGCCTACTACAAACTCTAATGTTTGATTGAGTAGATCTGATAATCACAGACTGACTGTTATATTTTAGAGGCCCTGTGTCTAACTGAGTAGCATTTCAAAGCACCACCATTGACCTTCTGAAGCATAATAAAAAAATGTTATAATTATATCTTTAGCTTTATGTTTGGGCCATAATTTCCTGGAAGTACCTTGAATCAAATTGTTCAAGAGTCACTTCATAATTTCAGCATCTTTTCCCATCTGAAGAGACTGAGAATTTTCAAAGCACTCCTATCTAATAAAAGAATAATATGCAAACCATGCATATTACTATACCCACAAGCCATGTCCACCAACCACACCCACCAGCCAATCAGAGCAAGTATGCAAATTAACTCAACCAAATTGGCTATGGCCACAGAGAGAGCAGGAGGGAGGCCTGGGTTGCCCTTAGCAATGGAGGAAGCCAAGCTTTCTGCACACCCTGGCCAACAGGCCTCCGTTTAAAGCAACTAAGTTTCAAGGGTTGGGCAAGCAAAAGGCTTGGCTTTGCTCCAGGCTACAAAGTTTCAATTGTAGAAGATAAATAATTCCCAGATATCAGAGCCTCCCATTGTGTTGCCAGGGGTGGGGGCATGTGACCTGCAAACCACCACAGGCCCACACCCCAAGGGAATACCAACCCTGATCCAGGACACCTTTCAAGGCAAACCAGCTGGCCCCCTCTGGTGGACCAGGCCTCTATCCTATTTAATAAAAGAGTAATATGCAGATTGGCCATCACGCCAACACACAAGATGACTGCCCCCATGTGGTCAAAAGATCTTGCCCCCATGTGGACACAAGATGGCCACCACAAGATGACCAGCAGGGGAGGGCAGTTAGGGGTAACCAGGCCGGTATAGTAGGGAAGTTGGGGGTGGCCAGGCCTATAGGGAAGGGCAGTTGGGGGGGCCCAGACCTGCAGGGGAGAGCATATAGGGGGTGACCAGGTCTGCATAGGAGGGCAGTTAGAGGTGACCAGGCCCACAGGGGAGGGCAGTTAGGGGCAAGCAGGCTGGCAGGGGAGCAGTTAGGCATCAATCAGGCTGGGAGAGGAGTGGTTAGGGGATGATCAGGCTGGCAGGCAAAAGTGGTTAGTGGCAATCAGGAAAACAGGCAGGTGAGCAGTTGGGAGCCAGCAGTCCTAGATTGTGAGAGGGATATCCAACTGCCCATTTAGGCCTGATCCTACCTGTATCAGGCCTACACAGGCAGTCCAACATCCTTCAAGGGGTCCCAGATTGGAGAGGGAGCAGGCTTGGCTGAAGGACACTCCCCTGCCCTGTACACGGATTTCGTGCACCAGACCTCTAGTTAAATATATTATGTTTCCATGTATTTTACTTTTGATATGGGGCAGACAACTGTAAATATGTATGAAAAATAAACCTTTTGAGTATATAAAATATTTTAAACTTTTAAACAAATAACTACTAAGTATGAGCTTTGTGTTATGCTATTTATTTTCTGGTGTAAAATGAGAAACAATATGTAAAGCATTTATTCTCTAAGTGGCTACATTAGATTAGATGTAAACAGATAATAAATAAATAAATACATTTTTCAATTTTAATGAGTGAATCAGAGCAGTGAGTTAATGATGAGTGGTATTCTCTCACTTTATCCAGGACAGCCTGGTAATGGATGTGATGGCTTAGTGTAATTACAAAAGGCCTATCTTTGAGGAGATGTCATTTGATCTAAATGATGAAGAAAAAGAATCCATGTAATGATCTTATAGATAAATAACAGTATATGCAAAGATGCTGAGATAGAAGGAAATTGGCATATTGGTAAAAAGGTTCTGATAGAGTTTTTCTGGGTAGAAGTGACTTAGATATGAGGTTAAAATAAAAACTAAGTCTAATATTTTTACCCAAGAGGATAAATTCAACTGATAATTTAATAAAATCATAATTTAATAGCATTTTGAGTTCCCATAAATTCTTCTCTGCTATGCAATTATTTGATTACAGTTTGTCTTAATATATTTTTCTTTGTTTACTGAATCTCAAAGCATATTAATTTGTTTATGGTATTGCTCTAACTGGTATAAAAGTTGAATTCAATTGTGTAAGTTGTATCATATTCTTTTCTAGATATGCTATTTTCCACAAATTATATCTCCTACAATATATAGCCTCTGTTTATATTTGACAAGGCAGAGACTGAAAAATAGAAAGTACAATCATCACAGTAATTATTTCTAGAAGGACTATTTTAACTTTTCTTTTTGTAATAACTTGTAAATGTATGTGCTAATGCCCTAGAATTATTTCCCCCAAAGAAAAGACTGACCTTTTACTACTCAGCTTTTAACTATATATAGATTTTATTATCCTCCTACCTCCAATAGACACACAACATAATGCTCATACTCACAAACAGACTCAAACCATAAATAATACTGTTTGATATTTGAAATGGAGCACAAAGGACCATAAGGCTGTGATGGGAAGATTTTCACAGGAGTCCAAAAGAAAATAGTAGGATGAATGCACATCTTTCCCACTACTTAATTCCAAATACATGTTTCTGCTTGGTCAACATTGGCTTTCTCTGATTTCTGCAAATATACACACATGGATATAAAAATCATATTAAGTGTGTGGGTAATTAAGGGTAAGCAGGTGGTTTTTCATAGCTTTTATAATGTTTAAATGTATTTTGATTCATATAATAGTATGTAGCTATAAATTTCCATATTAAAGCATGGACCCAAAAAAAGCAATTAACTGCACTTACTGAGCCCATAAAAATTAATACATAAACCTAGAGAACATAATTGTCTAATTATTTATGGAACTCTCCTCTGCATTAGTATTTTTAAGGTTATCCATGTATTTCTAATGCAGTCTATGTCAATCTGGCAGCTGATGAAATAAATCAATCCCATTACAAATATAAAAACCATTTACCAAGCCCCAAATCATTCAAAATAATTTATTAGGGTTAGCTCAGGACTATAGTCACTAGTGTAGATTTGAAATTATTGGGCATTGAAATAGAGGGAGAGCTTGTAGGTATTGGAATTTAGAAATACGCCAAGGTTTGAAAGATTTTGTATATGATCAAGTTTGAGGTTTATATAGTTATCACTTCCTGAAATAAAAACTTAAAACTCCAGAAGACCAAGTTAAAAAACAACAGAAGGTATTAGGCTTTTAATAAATACTTTAAGAGCAAGATGGTAGAATGCAATTTGTGGACTACTGCAGAAGTAGAACCAGAAATTTATGGTAGGAAAGGAAATTTTGACTAGCACATTCCTTTTTGATCCTTTTTGTAAAGGTCGTAACTTGAGTTGAAGTACAGAAACCTGAAAGTGTGATCTATGAGTTGAAAATGATTTCTGCTAGCTGGAAATCTGGAATACTTGAAAAGAAGTGTTAATTATGATTAGAGAAATTTTTAGAAACAAAAGAGATGTAACTAACTAGTGAATTAATAGTTTTAGCAAAGAGCACGTATATTCTTTTTTTTTTTCTAGTGCCATGGAAAAACCCACAGTTTTTCTATTTGAGTTAACCAAGAAATATATCTTTGAAATGCATTTTGGTTATCCTACATTCTAAGTCTTGAACATTATAGAGGAATATATATGTGTGTTATTTCCAAACTACTTTTCTTGATTTAGGTATAATATTCCAAAAAAGAGTTTCATAATGGGAAAAAAGGCTAATTTTGGCTTCTATATTTGGGACTATTCAAAGCCAAATCATGTGTGTGTGGATCAGAGGTAAAAAAAAAAAAAAAAAAAAAAAAAGCCAAGTACTTTAAAAAAAGAATTAACTTTCACACTAGCTACCAAACTTTAGGGTCACTGTAATAAATCTAAAGTTATCAAAGTTGGTTCTCTTTTCATTTTTATACATCATTGGGGTGATAATATAAGTTTTTACTTGAAACTGGGGGTCATTCTTAAGTAAAATGGGGGAGGAACTGATGCTTAGCCAGGCAGGACATCAAGACAACAGAGTCAAATGGAAACTGACCATGGCAAAGCAAACATTGGGGTACCCTAGATAGAGGCACTTGCCTCCTCTTTGCATGATTAATCGGCTGTCTTAATGCTTGTGGCCTGTTGAAAACCATTAGGAGTGGCATCTCAATCAGAAATCTATTTGGAACTCTGTACCTTCTCTTATTATTATCTGTGTTTTTCTCCCCTCAGGCAAGCCTATTATAGAATCACAATAACCGTTCATGGGTAGCATCCTTCAGCACTTTCAACTTTCCCTTTTCTGTTTGATTAGAAAATAGATGCATTTCCTACCTGACTAAACTTTTCTGTGTTCACTTGCTGAAAAAAATTACACTGGACACAGAAATATGAGAAATACTTGGTGGCATCTTTCTTCATTTACAAAGAGCTAGAAATGGACCATTCCTTGAATTTCTATAAGAAGATAAAAGCAAATATTTATATTTCCACTTATTTGAAATTCTGTCACCATCCTCCGAAGAGCAAATCTCAAAAACGTGCCTTTGTTCTTTTGAAAGTTAATAATGTGAAAATTTTGGTCTCAGCATCTGTGGAGACAGAGTGAGAAATGACTCATTCAAAAATTTACATTGATCTCTCAACCAAATATATTCCAACTGATAAAATGTATTCCTCTTTCCTTTATAAATGTATTATTCAGTCAAAAGAGATTTCTCGACATGTTAATAGTGAATCCCTGCAGTCTGCTTGGATATTGTTCAAATATCAGTTTGTTGATAATAAAGATACTTATTTTTGTATTTCCTTTTGATGAATACTTCACTCTGTTTACTATACTTTTAAGCAGAGAATAAATGAGCCTTCTCAGAATCTCTGTGGTGAGAGAAGAGAAACTATACTCACAAAGAGCAGCTTTAGCTCAGAGTTCATCTATTAGAGTTGCAAGTAGATACTATAATATTTTAACCTCTTTCCAAATGTAAGGAGTAAAACATGAAAAAAACAGCTGTCAACAACTATACATAGAACAGTTATCTGAAATATAAATTTAATTTAGAGTAATTCATTCTAAAAATATGCATTTCATTTTTCAATAGTTTGTTGATTTTTAGAGAGAGAAGAAGGGAGGAGAGAAACATCAGTGTGAGAGTAAAGCATCCATTGACTACCTCCTGCAGGCACCCTACTGGGGATTGAGCCAGCCACCTGGGCATGTGCTTTTGACCAGGAATCAAATGCAACCTCCCAGTGCACAGGATGACATCCAACCAACTGAGCCACAGTGGTCAGGGCAATATGCATCTCATTTTGAGCTATGCATCTTAACAGTTTGTATTTATTAGAAAGATGTTATGAAGAGATATGAATATAATAAAACTCCTCCAAGAAATATGCTGATGAAGGGAGTGGATAGAGAGAAATGGGGAAGGCTTTGGGGCAGAGATGCCATGGACAATGGGTGGAGATTTGGACAGGTTCCCTCTGAGGAAGGTGAAATCTTTAGTTTTTACCCAAGTTGGGAATGTTGAACAAGCATCTCAGGGAGCAGTAGCCTGCCCACAGACTACCATTGCTTGTACCTGAGTGCAGAAACAGGAAATAGGAAGGGTCTAGGCACCGTGCATGGAGATGAGGAAACAGAATGTCTGTCAGGTGTATTCCCCAGAGAACATTCCAATAGAGGGACAACAAATCTAGGTTTTCCCTTTCCCCAATACCAGTTCATTATGTCACTCAGGGTGAGGGTGCTCCGACATCCAGTTCATCTGGTCACCAGGTTTCCTCAGCTGTGTCACCAAAGGGTCTTCCTCACACTCTTGACCAACCAAATCCATTTGCCACATGGTAGGTCAGAATTGTATTGTAAATTATGTATCTGACCATGTCACTTTCCTACTTACAATCAGTGTGTCTCCTATGACCTGAGTTTTGAACTCATCAGAATGAACTGTCTACATCTACAAACCGTTCCTGCTACGCTTCCTGAGGTTTCTCCAGTTCTCAGTGCCTTTTCTAGCTCTGAACTGTAAATGTAGGGCATATCCTAACCACCAGGCACCCAAGGAATCTATATAAATGTCATTTTACTTATTCACTCACTCATTGAATATTTATTAGATATCTTCAGTGTGTATAGAGAAGTGCTGGCACAGGGTATAGAACAATGAATGAGGTAGTCACAGTTTATGTCCTAAAGACCTTAGTAATTAATGAGGTGTTTCCCCACCCCAAGACTAGGTTAAATAACTCCCTTCTGGGTTCCCAATACATCCTATGCATACCTCTATCCTAAATCTCATAAAAATATAGAGAAATATGGTGTTTACTTTCTTATAATTCCAATGTATCATGAGTTTTAAAAATATGTATGTATTAAATTATTCAAGATTTTTAAGTATAAAAAATTACTTGAATCTTCATCCCTAGCATGTGACATGGTTTTATAAAGTCTGTGGAATTTAAGAGTGCCTATATATGTTTTGAAAATACATAATAATTGTCATCTACATAAAAAGTGTGGGTTATAAAAACAATAAGATATGGTTAGGAATTTCACATAAAAAAGCATAATATAATATTTGAAAAACCTTAGAAGAGAATAAAAGTACAAGTTATACTGAAAGAGAAAACTGTACTATGGACTTCTCTGTACTATGGACCTCTTTATCTCTCTCTTTTCCTCTCTCTCTTTCTCTCTCTTACTCTCTATTCTTCCCTCCTTTCCCTCCCTCCCACACATTCACAATAGCATTAAGGAAATAATATTCTCAGTATAGTCTATATTGCAATGATTCCAAATAGAGATGGAATCATTCATTGCAATGTAGACTACACTAAGAATCTAGTTATTACGTGGATAAATCCAAAGTATGGAGATGCAGTGTTACAGGATGGATGGATGCTGATGAGAAATGGTGGTATATCATCTTTCAGTGAGAAAAAAAATGATGGTAATTTAACAAAGAATATTAGGATAAGACATGCTCAATGAAAATATATAGACTTGAGCTGGGTTAAGGAATATAAAAGAGGAAGATATTAAAAAGAAAGAGGACTATTCATTTATAGTTTTAAGCATATTCTGGATAAAATCTAATCAAGAGGCTTTATAAGAAAGAAACAAAATGCTGGGGACAGCATACCATTTGGATTCTGAAGGGATGGAGAGTTACTAGGCATAAAGCTAGAGGACAGCAGTATACAAGTCAGTATGAACAAGGATTGGATTTTATGCAGGCAGAAGTGTGTAGAGCATCTTGTGGATTAAACCTATTCAGGTAATACAGCAGCAGGAAGCGTGGCATTAGGATGTCAGACAGAAGGAAAGAGCCCAAAGCCAGTGAGATGGAGAAGACAGAAGGTACATACACAGGAAACAGGCAGTCCAAGGTCAAGGGGAAATGTAGAGGAGTTGGCAGCTGAGTCAAGTGGCATGGAAAACTAAGGCAGGTATGGGTTTTTAGGAGGAGTCAATTGGGAGCATCTGGCTTTGAGGAGAATGAAAAACGGTATAGCCTGCTCGTTCTTTGTTGACGGTTGGCTTTTGATATTTTATAATCACTACTGAGTAAATAGAAAAGGGATCTTCTATGAGTGAGGAAGCTTTTGTTAATGGCAAGGCAAAATATATCTTAGCAGATAAGAAAGAGATAAAAAGAATAACCAGTCCAGGGATTAGAGAAATTGTCCATAAAATAATGGTGGAGCACACTAATAGCAGGTACAGAACTCATACTTGTGTCAAATAAAGATGGCACAGTGTTAGAACTGGAGTGAAGAAGAGACTCCGATGCCATCGGAAACTTTAATAATGTAATTATGTAGAAGAAAGATTAGATAATAGAGGTTACTCAAAAGGTAATACCACAAATGTTTCAAATATATCATCACCAAACAAAAATTTACCTGAGGTTTTAAAAACCAAAACCTCCTCCCACTCACATAGGAGGTTATAAGGTAGCTGTAATTATTTTTTAAAGCTGTCAAATAATAGAAAATGGCTTTTGTCCATTCTCCTATTATCATCAATTTGGAAATCTATGAGGAAAAGCCTGTACTTGAGAATCAAATAATGCAGATGAGAATGTGAAAACATAAGTGGTAACACTTTAAATGTGCAGATAAATGATGCTGAAAAGAATTACAATGACAACAAGGAGCCTTGAGCCCATGTGACAACAAATAGTAGATACAATAACACCTCAAGAAAAAGTGATAACTGTGATAAAGAATAAATGTACCTCCCAAGGAGAATTAAATATTTTTCTCAAGTGACTAAACTTAAAAAAAAATTACTATCTCTTTCATTTTACATTGACCTACTATTTTTCAAATATCCCTGGTAACAACTATGTTGGATATGTATAGGCATTTAAAAAATGATATTATTTTTACACAATTTGGGTTCAGTGTACTCTGAAAAACAACTTCTGGCTGACAATAAGCTTTTAAATTTTTGCTCAGGGAAAGCCGCATTATCACATTAAAACCCAAAGGTCAGACATCTGTGAAACATTGTGTTAAAAGTCAAGAAGCTAAGGCCGAAAAATTCTTTCTGCTTCATCTCAATATAAATTGCAGATCAAACAGTGATCTGGACTGACAATGGCTATCTGATCTGAAATGAATTATATTCCATTTAACATATGAAATGTCACACCAGGCACTGCTTGTAGCTTTAATTTTCAACTGCCCAGCCTTATACTTGGTATTGGTACTTTCTAAATGAGCTTTTTGACCTTCAGATAATAGTATTTATATCAAAAACTTTGAGGTCAGCGATACCTTATTTGCTTATTCTTTTATATTTTAAATAGATTGAATTTGTGACTAAACAATAAAACATAATTTGAACTGCTTAATTTTTAGCAAATGGTAACTTATAATTAAAGTACATTTAGCATTATGTGCAATGGGAAATATTTTAAAAATGGGAACTTGAAACCCATTTTTTCAGCAGGATGAAGAATTAATAGCTATAACTAATATCCTATATAATAAAGAGGTAATATGCAAATTTACCCCCATGCCCTCGCACAAGATGGCTGCCGCCATGTGGTCAAAGATGACCACCACAAGATAGCTGGCAGGGGAGGGTAGTTGTGGGCAATCAGGCCAGCAGGGAAGAATAGTTGGGGGTGGCTGGGCTGGCAGGGGAGACCATTTGGAGGTGACTAGGCCAGCAAGGGAGGGCAGTTAGGGGTGAGATCAGTCAGGCCAGCAGGGGAGGGCCAGTAGGGGTGAGATCAGGCCAGGGGAAGGCAGTTGGGGGTGACCAGGCCAGCAGGGGAAGACAGGGGCAACCAGGCCAGCAGGGGAGGGCTGTTGGGGATGATCGGGCTGGCAGGGGAGCAGTTAGGTGTCAATCAGGCTGGCAGGAGAGTAGTTAGGAGGTAATCAGGCTGGCATACAGAAGCAGTTAGGGGTAATTAGACAGGCAGGCAAGTGGTTGGGAGCCAACAGTCCCAGATTGTGAGAGGGATGTCCGACTGCCGATTTAGGTCCAATCAGTTGGACATCCCCCAAGGGGTTGCCAGATTGGAAAGAATGCAGGCTGAGGGACACCAAGCCCCCAGTGCATGAATTCTGTGCACCAGGCCTCTAGTTTATGATGTAATTGGTGTCTATGCCACATACTTTATACTGAGAGTTGCTAAGCCTCACAATACAATTATTAATAACTTTTTAACTTTGGTATTCTTTGCAAAGAGCAGGTTACTATGGAGATAAAATAAAACCACCACTACAGAGGTTTAATTTGAAAAGAAAATGTTTTACCTTTTGCCTTTCACATTAGATTTTTTTCCAGATTCCTTTCTGATACATGTCCTGCTAACAATAATGTTAATGAGAAAATAATCTTTATTTGAAGCTCCTAGTATAAACTAATGTAGAAGTCATAAGGATGGGAAAGAACGTGCAGGTGACTGAATAAAAAGAAATATGCATAAAGTTGAAAATTGTCTTTAGAGTCACACTAGTGTTTGAGGATCAAGCTCTCCAATTATTGGTTTTGTTAATTTGAAAAAATTCACTTCTCTGAGCCTCAATTTCCTTGTCTGTAAGATAGGTTTGATAAAGAGAATTGTTCTAAGAAACGTATTAGCTAATGCCTGCAAGTGGAAAATTCAATGTAAAATCAATAATGTTTTCTTTCCTTATGATACTTACCTTTTTAAGTGAGTTGAACTTGTTGTCATGTAATTAGCAAACTAGTTTTCTCACTGTTGTATCAGGCAATAATCCTACAGTTTTCACGGCCATTTTTCTGGCCTGAGTGATAATCCCATATTTAATAACATTCAATGTGGGCATTAACCAATATGTAATTGTTAATTTATATGGCATAAGGTACTTTGCAGATACAATTAAGATAAATATTTGGGCATAGAAAGATTATCCTGGATTATACTAGTTGGGCCCATTATAATCAAAAGTGTCCTTAGACGAGGGAGGAAGAAGATTTAAAGTCATACAGAAGGCCATAAGGTAACAAAGTCAGGACAGAGGGAGATCAAAGGAGGTGAGGCTGCTGGCTTTGAACATGGAATGTGGAATCAGTAGCCAGGGAATGCATGTGGCTTCTAGAAGCTAGAAAAGACAAGGTAACTGATTTTTCGCTAGAGCCTCCAGAAGAAACAGAGCCCTTCACGTCCTTTTTTTGTTATTGTTTTTGTTTTTTTCTTGTTTAAGACAGTGGGGTTCATTCTGTGAGTAATGGGAAGCCACAGAATGTGTTTGAACAGGTGAGTGACAGGGATAGAGCACATCGCTTAGGCCCAGTTTTAAAGGTGATAATAGTGCCATTCCTTTCTAGATTTGGATCCATTCACAAATAGAGGCAGATCCATTTTTGAATTCTCCAAACTGTAAGAGAATAAACTGATGTTATTTTAAGTCACTGTTTGGGATAACAAAATGTCTATTTAAAAAAGATAGAAATAATGACAATAATTTGCAGTGAGTTCATGAACCACTTAGATTGATTGTATCTGAATAGGTTTATCAGAATAAATTTTTCTACCAAAAGAAATAAGCAGATGTCCTTGAAGAAATGGCCAGCTGAGGTGTGGGTCAGAACAGTCAGAACATGTTGCAAAACCATGTAACAAAAATAACATCTTATAAAAACAAAAATGAGCATCTTGTAAAACCTGATAACAAAAATGATATCAAAGTTCACTAGGGTCATATCAAAAATTCCCAGAGACCAATTTGAACAGCCCCTCCCTGGATACAATGGAATCAATTTGACCATCAATAATAACTGCAAGAGATTGACATTGATCAAATATTTTTAAATCTATGTGGAGATAATATCAAAACAAAACCAACACAATTTAATAACAAACCAAAATGAAACAGAAAGCTCATTGGTCACTATTTATAACAAAAAAGGGTATGATAATTAGACCGGACCTCATTCCAGACATCCTTCCAGACAAAGCCAGGGCTGGAGTGAAGCCCAGGTTCGGGTGCGAGAGGGAAGCAGATGCCAGCAGCCAGGGAGAAGGAAGGCAGGCCTGTTCTTGCATGAATTTCATGCACTGGGCCTCTAGTAAGAGAATAAGAGGTAACTAATTCACTGTACTAAAAACTGAGTAATAAAGGGAAAGAATAAAATTTACCTTTCCCTACTATAAAAACTATATCTGAGTACAAATAACTAATTAATACAGAAATTATTTTTCATAAAATTATGCCAATTATTTTAAAATGAGAAAATGATAGAAATGGAATTGCACAATATCCAACTCCTCACAATGTAATGACTCCTAGGAAAGATCATCGAGGGTTGTTAATGTTAACACAAAGACAACAAGACATCACATATCTCCAGATTGAAATGCCCACCACCAAAGAAACAGTCTTGCTAAAAAAAAATATGGGCCTGAATCTTTCCTTCTAATTTCTTTATTCTCCCCCAGAAATGTAGGAGTCAATGTAGTATGTTAAGTAAATCCACAAGGTTACATTTAATATCCAAATTCTGAGAGCTCTATAGATAAGTTTCTTTGAAATTAACTTTTCTTTCAGGTATGATGAGGATGTTGTAGCTATATATATTTAAAACATTCTTATCTTTTAGTAATCTACACTTACATAATTATACATTAAGTGGTGTGATGTCTGATGTCTACATTAAAGTAACACAGGGGATAGGTAGAGATGAAATGAGATTGATCCTGAGTTGATAATTGTTGAAAGTAGGAAAAAGAGTTCTTTAAAAGTTTGAAGTTTACCCTTACGGAAAGTTTAAGAAATTGTTTCTATGATTTCTATGAGAAATTAAATTTGGAAGAATCAAATAAGACAAATAGGGAGAAGTGCACCTTTTAAATGATTATGCATGTCATTTTTAAATTAGCATCCTGGCAAACAGCATATGGGTACATTTGGAGTACCTGGAGAAGACATATTCTAGGAACACACAATTATACAGCAATGACCAAACAGTGAAGATTTGCTGGTGATTCATACTAGTAGTTTGACTAAATTGCCAGGATATTTCTGCACAACCTATCTGAAAGCTGAAGGTAAACTTCACCAATGCACCCACATACTCCATCAAAAGAGGAAAATTTAAATCACAGCAGCCAATCTGAAGAATAATTTTACTTGTGTGAACAGATCCGTTTCTTCCTGGAATGGTCAATGAGTTTCAGCTATTATGAAAGCCCTAAAAGCTTGTTATTTGAATTGCAGGTACTTCTAAAGGTAACCTCTCCTGAGCCTTATGACAAATTTCACCTTGTGGAAAGCACCAGTCTAATCCTCCAGGCTGTGTTGTTCTCAAAGACCCATAGCGAATTACACTTCCCAGCCTTTTCTCTAGAGCAATGCGCTGTCATTTAGGCTTAATAGTGTTTAACTTTCTATTTATTTCTAGCATTTCTAAGTGCCTGGCATTTAGCTCTTGCTCAATATTTATTGAACACTTGATCAATGTATTCATACTCTTTCAGCATTGGTTTATTTATTATGTATTTCCATGAGATATGATTAGATAAAATAAAAACGTAGTGTTAATAGCTGGATAATCCAGAATAATCTCCCTTTTCAAGATTAATTTAATTACATCTGAAAAATCCCTTTTCTCATGTGAGATAACATATATGTAGGTTCTGAGCATTAGGGCACGAGCATCTTTGGGAGGCCATCATTCTGTCTACCACACATTTACTTTAATACAAATGATGCATTACTTACAGTATAATTTCAAATTTTGTCAGGAGGACCATTGAAGAAGAACTATGTCAGGATTGTGTTTTTTTTTAAAAAAAAGTCTCACTAAGAGTAGTGAGGTGATAATCCAAATAGCTAATTTGTGGTTCTAATGCCTCTTTATCAAAGATTCATTAAGCACCTCTGGATTCCCTTGATAACCAAATCTAGGCTGAAGAGCTCTACGTAAAGCTAATTTGATCATATTCATAAGAATTTTATATGATTTATATATTTCACAATCACATGCCTTCACACACTCTCTCTACTCCAACCCTGTGTGTATTTAAAGGTAAGGAAAGTTGGCTACCAGGTATCATTTTCTTTTAATATATTTTCTTCTCAATGTGTCCAACCAAGGATCAAATTATTTAAAAATAAAATGTCATACAATTGGAATATAGTCTGCCTGTGGATTTTATTGAACAATTTAATCCAGAATAACAATCTAGTTGTACTCATAGATTAATTGCTTCGGGGACATGTTGGCAGCACAAAACAATGTCAGTGAAAAATCTATAAAATTATAGCTGAGAGAAGAACTACACAACTGCAATTCAGACAGATAGTATTTTACTGGGAGACCTTAATTCTTGTAGTTGAAACCCACCATTTCTGAAATTGTACTGCAGTCCTTGCTACAAATAGGTTATCTTCCTTTGAAGGGAGTTCAAAGGAATATTGGAGAAATGGAGCAGTGACTTTGATTTATAATTTAGCATATGTAATTCATCATACAAAGTAATATCTGGCCTTGAATTTTCTACAGTTGTATAGGTAGACAGAGATTCATCTCAATCTAATTGTCATAATCATTCCATTTAACTTCAAGGAATATGACTAATTACCCTCCACCTTCTATCCCATCGTTTGCTATGTCTTTCTTCCATGTATGATTTAATGGAAGGACTTGGAATCACGGAATGTGGGATGAGATTCTGTCTGTCATTTATTTAGAACTGGACATTTTGAGCAGATTGCAACTTCTGAGTTAGTTTCTTCTAAGAAAGCAACTAAGCTCTTGGCCACCCCCTTTATTATGAAATGATAGGAAAATTAGAGGGGAAAAATGTGAGTAGAGAGTGAAATTCTGTGAAATCAACAAGAGAAAATCACTCGACAAACCAAAAATAAAAGGGAAAGTGATATTTAGATATTAAAACTACTCTGGTTACAGTTTGGATTTAATAACTTGGTAGTTATAATCAGATTTGAAAAGTCCTCAGTATGTCTATGGAGTTTAGAGGTTTAATCCTTTCTTATTCCTTTTCCCAGTTGATCATTACATAGCTTTTTAAATATTAAAATAAAGTTATAATTTAGTCTTTTTTTACAGATGAACAAACTGAAGCTCAAACGTTAAGTAATTAGCTCAGTTCTCACAAAACTATATTTTGGATTCTTTATTTAAATCATTTATGTATTCATTTATTAACACAAGTTTATTTAATGCTTTTTTACATTTTAGGTATATAGTGGTGAGCAAAATAAAGACAAGGTATCTATCGTCATAGGATTTATTTCACATTCTAGAGAAAGATGTGGCCAGGACAACTATAAACAGACAAATACATGTATAATTATCATTTGCAAACAGTGTTGTGAAGGAAAGAAATAAGTGCTATAAAAATAGCTTAGGAAGGCCTTCCTGAAGGTCTCATTGTTGAAACTATAGAGATAAAAGGAGCTAGTCAAGTGAGAAATGAAAAGAGTGCTCCATGCAAGAGGAACATCCTGATTCAAGCCTCTCAACTCCTCCTATTTTCTAATCTAGCCCAGCTCTACAAATGTAAGCATTTGTGGGTGTGTGCGTGTGTGGGGGGAGGGGTAGAGGGAGCGCTCGGAGTGCCTCCCCCATTCTGTCATAGGTCTCATTTCCTTAGGCATGACCTTCTACGTTGACTGAGCTTTACATGACACTATAAAGTGGGTGAGTCTAAAGGATGAACAAAAGTGATCATGTCTAATATTTGGCTAACTTTTTGGGAAATTCTACTTACACATGGATTTGTTGGACTGAACTCCTTAGAGTGAAGAGATAGTGGCCATAGCAGTAGAATGACTGAATAGAACAAAAATATTAGCCTACTAGACTGGCTCAATGTGGCATTCTAAGTTAATTTACACATGGCAGCAAGATAACAACTTTGTGGCCTGCAGAATTCTCTCTCTCTCTCTCTCTCTCTCTCTCTCTCTCTCTCTCTCTCTCTCTCTCTCTCTCTCTCTTTCTCTCTCTCTCTCTCTCCTGTGATTGTGTGAAGCTTTCTCTATCTCCCTTCTTGTTTGCTTGTCTCTTAAAAACTATATTCTGCACTAAGGAAACCCATTAGACTTTTCATAAAGTCACTGAAAACTTGTATCAGTGCTTTGAAGTTTCAAAGCCTGTCTCAATATATAACACTATTACACATATAATGGCACCCCACCCCACCCCAGGAAAGATATTAAAGTATTTTGTGTGAAAATAACTCAAAAAAGGTACTTCACTCTCATGGCATTCAAACAATTAACATTTCCACAAGTGTTTCATTTCAAAGGAAGTTACATCTAAGGAAGCAAAAATAAATTTCCTAAAATGATTATGTGTTTCCTGGAGGCCTCATCTCCAATTGCAGCTAAATAAACTGGTTGGGATAATAAACACAGCAGCATTTTTTATATTACTGAGATTGACTTTGGGATTTGTAACTCTACTGTGGCAACCTGAGAGGAATGATTCAATGGTATTAAAAGATGAAATATGTTCCTCTTATTCATCACATATGAACAGTCAGTTTGCATACAGACCCTCAAATCTGGTGATTGAAAAAATGGATTTGGCTGTTCCAGAAGAAGAGTTTAGTCACACAACATTATTTAGTCCCACATTATTTAACACACTTCTAAATACAGCCATTAAAAAGTAGTTTTTAACTTAAACCTAGAAGTTGGAAAGATCCATGCTTGCTCCTCTGCTTAGAATTTCTAGTTCTTGGTGTAGACACTTTTATCACATATCTTGTCTGTCTAACAAATACAGTGGTACCTCGAGATACGAGTTTAATTTGTTCCGTAACCTTGAGGCGTGGGAAACTATGAGACGCTAGATTCTCGGTAAACTGGTGGGTTGTGTGCAGCCAGCCGATCCAGGCGATTACTCCTATCTCAAATGTTGCTCGTATTTCAAAGCAAAAATCGCTCGCTCGACACTTCGTATCTCAAAAATCTTGTATATTAGGGCACTCGTATCTCGAGGTACCACTGTAGTTATTCATGTTTCAATAATCAGTTTTGGCATCATCCATATTTTGGTACTAAAAACTCCTTCTTGCAATTATTTGGACTAATGATCTATGGTGGTTAATTTTATGTATTGGAGGATGTGTTTGGATGAGATTAACATTTTAATCAGTGATCTTTGAGTAAGTAGATGGCTCTCCATAATTTAGGTAAGCCTCATCCAAGCAGCAGAATAACTGTATAGAACAAAAATATTAGCCTACTAGACTGCCTTCAACTTGATCCTCAACATTGGCTATCCTGAGTCTTCAGCTGCTGACCTTCATACTAGAGCTGTACCATTAGCTCTCTTGAGTCTTGAGCTTGCCAGCCCACACTGCAGATTTGGGACTTCCCTGCCTCTATTTCGTGACATGAAAACACGCTAACAAAATAATAGTAATCATGCTCTTTGTAAACATGGAAAAATAAATGAGATGAACTAAGGCATTATCTCTCTTTCACTCTTAAGTTATTATCAGTATTATTCATACAATACTATAATAAAATTTATCTTTCTGTGTTAGGTTTTGGATAATTTTTCATATTAATTTTGTTATATTTTTCATCATTTTATTCTTTGTATTTCTGTGAAATTTTCAAATAACTTTGAATTTGTGTTCATTTATATGTGTAATTAAATAAACCATGTAAAATACAACTCTGACACTTTACTATAAGACTTACCTCCCATATATGATAGGAAAGTGATATGATATATGGACATATACACATAGACTACTTGGATACATATATATCCCAGAAAATTGGGATAAGTTATTAATATTCTTAATATGTACTTGATGTTTTGCAAGGTTCTACTGGTAAGGATTATGTTTGCTTCTGAGTAGCAAAGACTTGAAAAATAGTGTCTTAGCCAAAATAGATGTTAATTTGGTAAAAGGATAACTAGAAATTCATAAGTTCAGAGTGGGTATTGTAAATACAACAGCCTTATTCTCCCCTCTTCCCTAGACAAAATCTCCATATAGTTCAAGATGGCTGTTAGAGTTATAGACATCATATCAACATTCTCAGCAGTAGATAAAAGGAGATGTCATGGTTATAGAATTTCTATTTATATCTCAACTAGAGGCCCGGCCAGGGCCCCTTGCAGTCTGAAACCCCTTGGGGATGTCTGCCTGCTGGCTTATGCCTGCTCCCTCCCCCCACAGGGGTCTTTAGCATTGCAGCAGAGGTGGGAGAGGCTCTTGACACAGCTGGCCAGCAATGAGCCCAGTTTCTGGCTGAGTGGTGCTGCCCCTGTGGGAGCACATTGACCACCAGGGGGCTTCTGCATTGAACGTCTGCCCCCTGGTGGTCAGTGCACATCATAGTGACCAGTTGTTCTACCCTTCTGTCCACTTGCATATTAGGGTTTTATTATATAAGGTAACCAGCACACTGCAAGATATGCTATTAAATATATCCATTTA
The DNA here is from genome assembly GCA_004026805.1 of Lasiurus borealis. Taxonomy (NCBI): domain Eukaryota; kingdom Metazoa; phylum Chordata; class Mammalia; order Chiroptera; family Vespertilionidae; genus Lasiurus; species Lasiurus borealis. The sequence goes on from PVJN01019928.1 coordinate 24,435, forward strand.
GTATGGTGACAACATATTCCATTGTTTTTAATTGAGTAAAAAAAAATCTATATATATATATATAAAAGTCTAAGTGACAATTATTACCCATTGACCAAATGACCTGTTGACAGGTCGCTATGATGCACACTGACCACCAGGGGAAGATGCTCAATGCAGAAGCTGCCCCCTTGTGGTAAGTATGCTGCCACAGCCAGCCTTCCACAGCTGGCCAACCTCTTGTGGTCCCTCCTCCTAGCTGGCTGGGTGGTCATTGTGCTCCCACAGCCAACCTCCCCTGGCCAGCCAACCCTCCATGGGATTGGGCAAAATGGCCCCAATTGGATTGCCCTGATCACTGGCCAGGCCGAGGAGCCCCACCCGTGCATGAATTCATTGAATGTAAAGAAAAATACAATAGCTTCTGCTACTTTAGTAGTTGGGAGAATTCAAAGAAATAATTTCCTGTGTTACTTAGGACTTCCTAGAAAGAAGTCAAAATCATAATTCAAAGAAATAATTTCCCGTATTACTTAGGACTTCCTAGAAAGAAGTTAAAAATCTCCTTTAAAAGTTAAAATGTAAATCTGGTAATATGGATTATGAGAAATGGAGGATGTTAAGAAATAAAGGGAAGCTTAGTATAAAACAGAAACAGCAGAATTAGGCCTTGAAAAAATATCTAGTGAATGGCTAACTCAGCAATCCAAGGAATATTCTCAATATCACTGCTGAAAGTGCATCTCAACATTACACAACTCTGTGAAAAACCACAGGTATGCAATTTGACTTTATACACTGAGTCACCTTTAGTCTGAAAAGCTGGCTATCAGAACTACTGAAAGCCTCAAAAGAACATCCAGCACAACCCTTTGCTTTTAACCTAATAAAGAATTATGATTCTCATTTTAGCCATAAGAGCCAGTGATAGTAGGTGACTCAGATGAGAACACAGCTAATAAGTTATCACTTGGGATCTAGAATACTTGGTGGGTTTTTTTTTCCTACTTTATTGCTTATTCAGTGAGTTATTTTTTCCACCTCATTATGTAGTCAGATGGGTTAGCCCTATTGGAAGCTTTAAAGAATAGTTATGTACTAAATGAACACTTATGAAAGCTGTATTAATCACATCATTTTTAAAGTAGGCATCCCATCCTTTCTCAAAGGGAATAAAGGTGATACATTTCCAACATATCAAAGGAACATGATTAGTATAAAATTTTCCAAATACTCAAAATCTATCCTTTTTGTACCTAATACTTTACTTCTATTTGTCAATGCCTGTAATTATAGAATCTCTAGAGATGGCGTGCAACAGCCTAACATGTGGGGGAATAATAATGAAAGATAACTTTACAAATGTACTTCAGTAATCTTTAATATATACTTGTAAGAGAGGTAACTATTGGTATGAATTGAATGTAGGGTGAAATTTAGAAAAAAAAAATTACAGGGGAAGGTAGGACTCTTTTTTTTTTTTCTCTTAGTCTCCATTCTTCCTTTCAGGAAGAGTAGAAGACAATAGGTTGGAGAACAAAAAAATTAACAAAATGGCATCCTACCTCAGAGTTCATATTTTTGAAAACGTCCAAAGTTTACTTGTGAGGTCTCCAGCATAGTTAACTCATTATCCAAGTTCCTTTGTACTGATGACTTAGGTTTTACATGATTGATGAATCTCATGTTAACTGAAGAACCAATCACTGGTTTTTCCCTGCAGTTTGTTTTGATATAATGAGAATAATTTCTTTTTGAGTACAAATAATATAATTGCATTTACCCAAAGGTGAAAATTATAGGCCCCCAAAATGTATTTGATGTTGTTTTGCTAGAGGACAAACTTTTCAGCAGACCATTTTATACTGTCTGACTCCTGTTCTATAGCAGTTCCATTAGAGAATCAGAATGTATTTCACATTGTGCTCTCTAGGTACCACTGAAATTTTAAAGAGGAAACACTGCTAGAATAGAAGATAAATCAAAAGTAATAACATTATCAGTTTTTAGAGTCTAAGGTCCTTTAAAGGTCAAAAGGGACCTATTTCCTTCCTTTTATACTTGAAGGTCTTTCGGCCTCTAGATGTGAAGTTCATGCAAAATCCTGCATCTGAGAGAAGGGGGATATAAGACTAGGTACCAGTCTCTTTTTTTAAATTAAATGTATTGAGGTGGAATTGGTTAATAAAATAATACAGGTTTCAAGTGTACATTTCTATGATAGATGATCTGTACATGGCATCATGTGCCCAATACCCAAAATCAAGTCAGTCTCTTAATTATGGATCCAGTTCTCTTTCTATAAGCATGGTCCTCTTATTAAGAGAAAAGTTATTTAATTCAATAAGGCACTAAGAAGATCATCGAAAACATTCGAAGAGCTTCTACTCCCACACCCATTTTTTATAAGCCAAGTTTGATTTGTCCCGAAGCAGATTACCCTGTCCTCCTCCGCTATTTAAATTCCAAAATATTTGCCCTTGGTTTTTTTTTTTGTTTTTTTTCTGCTGGGCTTATGGTTTCATTATGCTTTCATTAGCCCATCTATAATTATGTCATGTTAAAATGTGACCTGTTTGCAAAATAATATAAGATATATATAGAAGGAAAGTGAATAATTGACACACTGGACTCCAGTTTGAATTTTTTTTCAGTGGACAAAATATCCACATGCATCCCTCATTCTCCTTCTTCATTCGTTTGGGGATAATTGTGCTAAGTTCACAAACTTAGCAATATTTTTCATTGTCCATCCTTCCATCTACTTTAATGGGCATGTCTCTGTCCAGAATTCCCATAGCAGTATTCTGAGGATATGAACAGTATAGTGTGAGGTAATCTGAACTGTTCTTCTAATTGTATAATTGACATGCAGATAGTAACTTTACTATCTAATATTAAAAACTATGTGCCAGGCACTCTGCTAATTTATTTACTAGTGCATTTACTATCTTATTTAACCCTCCTGACAAGTCTATGAATTCTGTGAAGTAGAATTATTGCCAGTAATTTACATAAGAATTAATTAGAGAAGTACCTTTGCCAAAAGTACCACCTCTGCCTCTTTATGTCCTGTGTATAGCAGCTCCATTAGAGAATCAGAATATATTTCTCATTGTGCTCTCTTAGTGTCTTATTAAATTAAATAATTTTTCCCTTAACAAGAGTATCATGCTATTGAAAGAGAACTGGATCCATAATTAAGAAAATGACTTGATTTTGGGTGGTGGGCACACGATGCCATGTACAGATCATCTGTCACCTTGTTAGCATTTTCCCAAATCCTGAAACTTTGCTGAAGCCTTTGACACCTATATAATCAAGATCTGATACGTATGTACATCTTGATTTCTATAGGATAAGCCACATACTTGTTGTCAAAGAATTCATATAATGTATATATAGGTAAACTTCATGTTATATGTTTTTTTATAATTTTTTTAAAAGGAATTTAAAAAATAGATGTTAAAAATTCATCTGGGCTTTGGACAATTGAGAATGTACAATATTGTACGGGAGGCAACCAATCGATGTTTTTCACTCACATCAATGTTTTTCTTTCTTTCCCTTCCTGTCACTCCAAAAAGTCAATTAAGGAAAACAAAATAAAACTATGTGGTCAGAAATATTTACCAGATGCTATAGAATGATAAGGGAGAAAAGAAAAGGAGTACATACCTAATAATGACTGGATCCACATGTAAATGCTTTTCAGAACTGAGGTCAAAGCTTGGAATGAAATATGAGTGTTCCTTTCCAAATAAACATAGTATTTTAGTCAAAGGTAGAGCATGTGATAAAGGCAAAGGGTAAAAGAAAGCATGTTTTACTTTGCAGTGGAGAGGTATTGGGTGAGGAAATGACTGAATGAGAAGGAGAGAATAAAGAGAACAAGTTTGAAGCAGGTACATATGTAGGGACTAGTAAAATACTTAAAGTGTTTGATCTCCCAATCACCTAATAGACAGAGGAGCAAATGCTGTTAGAAAAAAAATGGCCCCTACTAACTAGCTCAATGCAGGGTTGCTGCAAACCTTTAATTTGGGGGCGGGGAGGGAGGTAAATGCAATATCTTTTTTTTTAATTATTTATTTATTTATTATTTTTTCCCCTTATTGCCCTCCCCACCCCTCCATACATACCCTCACCCAACCCCCTTCCCCGCCCCCGCCTCTGCCTTTCCCCATTGCCCTGTATCCACTGGCTATCCCCACACACACATGCATATGGTTGATCTCCTATAGGCCCCTCCTCCCCAACTTCCCTGGCCTTCCCACTGTAGCACCACAGTTTTTTCATTGCTTCTTTGCCTCTGTGTCTGTTTCCCCCCTCCTCCCACCCTCTGATTTTGTCTTTAAAGACATCTTTCCCCTGTAGGCTAGAAATAAACCCACCAGAGCAAAAGAAAAATGATTGAGTCCCAATTTCAATGTTCAATAGCTTTGAGACCCAGTTTCAATGTCAGACAGTTCCTAATGTGTACATGTCATCAATGGTATCTGGATACTGGACAAATGGTGGTGATGCCGAATGCAATATCTTTTAGAAAGTTCTACTTACATTCAGGAAAAAGAATTACAAAAGGCAATCATAATGTCAACTCTGAACACTCTGTACTTGCATCTGAAAAGAGCAACCGGGATGTCATTTTATTATGAAGCATACTGCATACCTAGGCTAGTGTACACATCCAAAACTATAAATAAATATATGCATGCATGTATGTGTATAAGTTATATTTATTATCTTACTAACAGTAGTTTAATGATGCACTTTTATTGCTCTCTGTTGTTGACAATTTTCTTCTCACTTACAAGATTTGGATAACACTCTTTATATAAGGCCATTAGTGAGCCGGGACCAAAAGAGTAACCAGATGCATCTTCAGCACCTTCCCAGTGACTTGTCACATAAAAGTTGAGGTGCTAATGGTATATCAACAGGCAGCCTTACCAGTTAAATGAAATATCCATTAGACTGGAACCACAAGTTCAGATAAAGGCACAGACTGCCTTAACAGTGGGGTAGGCATTAGTCATGACACCTTTGTTTGTCCTTGATGTTCAAAGGTAATAGCCAGTGGGTGTTTTCTCTCAATATGTGAACATATTTGGAAAAATAAGTGTGTGACCAGCTGCTCACAGGTAAGAGCTCTATTGAGCCTTTTGGCAGTTCAACCTCTTTGATTCATGCCTGCATATGCCATTGATTGGAGAAATGTACAGAACCCCTTATTGTTTTATACCAATTCAATTGACTTGCTGCTGTTTCCCACTAACTCACAGCTGTGTCAAAAGGTTTGCCTGCTGCCCCAGGGGTTACAACTATAAGCTTAACAGCAGACCACTTTAAGTAGAGCATTAATCGTGACTTTCAGAACTGTTTGAGAACCACAGCATACATGACTGGAAGGGATAACAAGTTTTAAGCAAAGCTTTCTATTTTATAAACGAGAAAATATGAGTTTACAGAATTTAAATTGATTGCCAATAATTCTACACTGGCTAGTAACACAAGTGAGACTGAGGTTATTTCCAACATATAATGTTGTTATTAGAACAGTCCACTGAAAACAGTATCTTTCTTTCCCTTGTTTTTCTTTATTTTTCTTCCTTTTTTAAAAAAAAATATTTTTATTGAGTTCAGAGAGGAAGGGAGAAGCAGAGAGAGAAATATAAACATCAATGTTGAGAGAGAATCATTGATTGGCTGTCTCCTGCATGCCACATACTGGGGATCAAGCCTGCAACCTGAGCATGTGCCTTGACCTGGCATTGAACAGTGACCTGGTTCATAGGTTGACCCTCAACCACTGAGCCATGCCAGCTGCACCTTTTTCCTTCCTTTACCCTTCATTTTCTTCTTTCTTTCCCTCCTTTTTTTCTCTCAAGCAACCATTCAATTGTTAATTCATGTATTCACAGATATTTGTTTGTTTTTGCCAAGCACCTAGCTTGTTTTATTCTAAGTATATAAAAAGGTAAGTTATAACAACAGCTATAAAAATAATAGCTAAGGCTATTTTCCTTCTAAGTATAAATATATTCCCTAGAAATTACTTAACAGACTCTAAATGCTAAAAAGAAGAGTGTGGACAGGATTTTAGGAATAGCTTGGTGCAGTGGTTCTCAGCCTTCCTAATGCCGCAACCCTTTAATACAGTTCTTTATGTTGTGGTGATCCCCATCCATAAAATTATTTTTGTCGCTACTTCATAACTGTAATTTGCTACTATTATGAATCTTAATGTAAATATCTGTGTTTTCTGATGGTCTTAGGAGACCCTGCTAGCTGTTCGCAACCCACAGGTTGAGAACCACTGACTTGGTAAGTACCCTGGTGTTTTTTGTTTTTAATCTCCCATATACCCTGAATTGGATGGATAGTGGCGAAGCCTGCAACAAGGAATGATCACTACAAGGACTCAGAAACTAAACTTCCATGGAACTTAAAGCTCAGAGAAGTAGACTAATTTTCATAATAAGCTTAAACAGGGCAATCGCCTGACTTAAAAGCAACAAAATGTTCACGATACAATAAAAAATCTTTCATTGTACCAAGAAACATGAGAACCACATGTAATGAGAAAGGACAATCAACAAATGCCAATATGGAGATGAGTTTAATATTGGAATTATTTGACAATGATTTTAAAAGCAACTGTCTTAAACATGCTTTAGAAAACAGCCATAAATTCTCTTAAAACATACAAAAACAGAAAATCTTAGGAAAGAAATAGAAGTTATAGAAAAGAACTAACAGAAAGTCATAGAATTGAAAACTACAATAAATGAAAAATAAAAAAAGAAATAAAAAACACACCCCAATAAGGTATTGATGAAAAGGACCAAATCACTAGACTTGAAAACACATCTATAGAATTTATTCAATCTGATCAACAAGAGGAAAGATTATCAGAGCCCCAAGTTTCTGTAGAAATATTTAAAAACAGAGCATATTTAATATGCTTTATAACATAAAGTTCATATTATAGATTACAGGTTAGCCAATCACATTTGTAAAAGGGGAAAAGCTTTTAAGGCATAAAATTAACTAAATAGGTGCAATAATCAAAACAATGTAATACTATGTAAGAATAAGGACATTGATCAAAGAAACAGAATTGATTTTTGACAGAAATGCCAAGACAATTGAAGAAATAATAGTTTTTTTGACAAGAGGTGTTCTAACAATTGGATGTTTGTATGAAGAAAGATGAATTTAGACTCTTACCCCACACTCTGGCATAAAAAAAATTAACTCAAAATAAATCATAGTTGTAGAGATTGGAAATAAAACTAAAAATCTTTGAGGAGACAATATGGCAAAAATTCTATATCTTCAACTAGGCAAAGCATTCTTAATAGTTTAAAAGACATGTTAAGGAAATAAAAGACCAGCTGCAGGCTGGAAAAAATATATTTGCAAACCACACATCTGATTTGAAAAAAAACAACACAGTATTATGTAGAATATAAATAACTGTTACAACTCAACATTAAGAAATCAAGTAACAGATTTTTAAAATGAGAATATTTAAATAGGTATTTCATCCAAGAAGATATTAAAAATAGATAATAAACATATGAAAAGATGGCCCTCACATATACACACAAAAAACTTCTTTAAATATATTTTATTGATTTTACAGAGAGGAAATTAGAGGGATAGAGAGATAGAAACATTGAAGAGAGAGAAACATCAACCTGCATGACCCCTACTGGGGATCAAACCCAGGACCTTTCAGTCTGCGAGCAGATGCTTTGTCCACTGAGCAAAACCTGTTAAGGCCACACACAAAAATTTTAAGGGAATGTTCACAGTAGCATATTCATAAAAATCATTAACTAGAGTCAATCCGATTTTCATCAATTGGTGAATAAACTGTATTTGGTATATCCATACAATAGAATATATTAATAAATAAAAGGGAAAAAATATTGATACATACTACAAAAGTATAATCCTCAAAACCTACAAAAGTATAATTCTCAAAACCTCGTGCAAAAACAAAGAAACAGATACAGCACACAGACACACATACACACACACACACACACACACACAGACACACAATCTATGTATTGTATGTTTCTGACATGTCCAGAAAAGGATAGTCTATTATAGAGACAAAAAATATATCTTAGTGTTAGCCTGGGCTATTTATTTTTTATTAAAACATATTTAATATACAACAATATATTATTTTCAGGTTTATGACATACTAGTTATCATCATTAATATACCCAATAAGTAAGGTACAAATTTCCAGTTATAAATGTCATGGAATTAATATACACCATAGGGAATATATAGTCAATAATCTATACTATTAAAAGGGTAATATGCTAATTAGACTGGATGTCTTGCAGTCATCCATCCAGACATCCTTCTAGACAAAGTCATGGTGGTAGGGGCCGAGGCAGAAGTGTTAGGGGCAATCATGCTGGCAGGGGAGCAGTTAGGGATATCAGGCAGGCAAGCAAGCAGGTGAGTGGTTAGGAGACAGCAGTCCCAGATTACAAAAGGGATGTCCTACTGTGGTTTAGGCCCAATCCCACAGATGGCAGCCGGACATCCCCCAAGGGGTCCCGGATTGGAGAGGGTGCAAGTCAGGCTGAGGGACACCCCCCTCCTGTGCACGAATCTCATGCACTAAGCCTCTAGTATCATAATAACTTTGTAAGATGACAGATGGTTACTAGACAGTATAGTGATCACTTAAGCACATAGCATGTTTTATTCATTGAATTTCCTAAGACTCATTTATATGACCTTGCCACCGGGAAGAAAAGATATGGATATACAGCTTAAATCCTAAAATAGAGCTGGGAGAGCTGGACATACCAAACAAATTTCTATGCAATTGGAAATCAGTTCTCAATGCATCCTATGTTGTTTTTAATGTTTTATAAAGTACCAGATGCAGTTTTTTTCCTATAGACAATTGCAAAAGTGTCTTATTATATTTACTTACTGCTCTATGGATCTCAGATGAACCTGCACCCATAATCACTTCATTGATCCCAATAAAACAGTTGATGTTCCATTTGAGTGCTAATATATACTATTTTCAGAACCATTTCTCATGCAATACACAAGAAAAGCTTCAAAATGAGTGGGGAAAATCGTCTGTTTCCAGAAACAGATGCTTTATTTTTTTCTTTTCAACTTGTTCAATGACTGAGTAGATGCTTCCATCTTAATAATGAAAATATAACCCCCATATAAATTATATGCTTAAGGGACTTTGCCTTACTTCCTAGCTCGTTGTGCTACTATTTTCTGCAACAGAGGAAGATGACTGAGCAATAACAAAATTCCTAGATACAATTTATGGAGAGCATTAGAGTTTGCTGAGTGGCAAACAAGCACTCTTTAAATTTATAAACACATGCAATTTATACATTTGTTAAACTAAAACTTTATGAGACTTTTGTTGAGACCCATTTAAAGTTTAATTGAATGGCTTTTTGCATTGAATTGTGCAATCTTCCCATAATCTTTGAACATTTTCATTCCCACCTCAAATGAAAACCCACTTCTACTTGCAGCCTCTGCCCAGTCACTTCCCAACCATGTCAGCCCCCAGCTTTGGACAAGCACTAAAATACTTTTTGTTTCTCTAGATTTGCTTAACCCAAACATTTCACAGAATGGCATCATATAATATGTGCTCTTTTGGGACTTTTTTTTTTTAAACTTAGCATATTTTCAAGGTTCATCCATGTTTTATCATGTACCAGTAACTCATTCTCTCTTATTGCTAAAAATATTTTATTGAATGGGTTCTAGATTTTAACATTCACCAGCTGATGGGTATTTGGGCTTTTCTACCTTTTTAGCCCTGCTATAAAATGCTGCAATGGACATGTGTGTACAAGATTTGTGTGCACATTTTCATTTCCCTTAGACATACACCTAGGAGTGGAATTGTGGTTTGAATGCAGCTTTATGTTTAAAATTTTGAGAAGCTGTTAAACTGTTTCCCAAAGCAGATGCATTTTAGATTCTTAGCAGCAACATGTGCATCCAACTCTTTCCACATATTTACCTTATTCTTTTTATTATAACTCTGTTTATCTTTTTGAACAAATGAAAGTTATACAAGTGTTTTAATGTCCTTGTCTGTTCATTCTAACATATATTTCTGTGCTGATTAGTGACAGATTTTTTTCTCCTTGTTATGGGTTTTCTCTTATTTGCCAGCTTGATAATGTTTTAATTGAATGCCAGGCTTTGTAAACTGCATCTTACTGTCTGTGGAACATTTTTACATTTCTACAAATATTATTGATCTTTGGTCTGTCATATATTTAAGCGATTTGTTAACAATTTGATCCACTTGGGTCTTGCTTTTAAGATTTGTTAGGTGGCTCTGGTAGCAGTGATCATTTTAGGGCTAATTATTTCCTACCTAAGGCACTACCTGTCTGCGTACTTTACCCAGGGCCCCTGGATTAAGTTTTCCAGCCTGACTGGTGAATACAGTTATAATTTCTGACCCCACATGATCTCTAGGAATATTTAAAACTCTTTTCGGATACTGTCCTCAAACACAGTTTGCTCAGTTCTCAGCTGAACCCTTGGGAAGATTATGCAGAACTGAGTTCTCTCCCTGAGCATCTCTCCCCTTGCTTCTAAATGCTGCTGCCAACACCTGCTTTGCTTTCCCCAGAATCTCAGCGTAATCTCGTCAACTCAGGTAATGGGCTTGGGTTCTCTCTCCCGGAAAACCTTTAAATGCAGTAAGCTTTCTGAGCTGGTCTCATTGATTCCCTGTGTCTCCAGGAGCACCGTTCTTACTGATGCCAAGTGTCTTGGAAGACGGACCCATTGCTCTATTTCTATCGCAGAATTTTTTTAAAAAAATAATAATAATAAAGCTAATGCTGAAGGTTTCCTCCAAAACCCAGATCAGTGCAATGCTTTTCCGTTCCGCACAGCTTAAGACAAACCGGCCACGAGCCACCGAGTCCTCGCACCACCTCCAGCCTCCAGTACCGCCTACAGGCTAGTGCGCAAGCGCAGGACTTGCCTGCGCGCCCTCCAAGACCAGCTCTAACTGCGCCTGCGCCAAACAGCGCCTCACGCCAACGCACGAGTAAGCGCCTACCAATCAGAGCGCACAGTGCTCCCTGATCCCGCCCACTCACCGGACAACCAATCGCCTGTTCCGGCGCGCTGTGGGCGGTGGATTCAAAGCGGAAGGAGTTGTCCGGGAGGGTCGCGCTGGAACGCTGCACCGGGGAAGATGGAGGCAGCGGAGACCGAGGCCGAGGCCGCAGCCGCAGAGTAAGTGTCAGCCGCCGGGGGCGGGCCGCGGTGCATCTTGCCGGTCCGCGAGGACAGTTGACCGTTTGTTTCCTGGACCCCGCGGGGGAGGGATCCTGACCCCGGCGTTAGTCTTAGGTTCTAGAGAGGCCTCGTCTCTCCAGGATGCGGGCTTGCGAGGGGCTGCCAGTCTCTCCCGTTTGCAGGCCTCCCGGGGGGGAGGGGGTGCCGTGAAAGCGGAGGGTTTCTCCCCCGTCCACCCTCCACTCTCTTGGCGGACTGTACCATCCTAACCGTGGGCTTTGCACCTGCAGGGGACAGGCTGGGAGGGCCCTTTCATCTCTGTCTCGCCTGCCCCAACGCACTCCCCCACTGGGTTGTTTTTTCCTGATTTCCTGCCTCCCAGCGGCCCGCGCCAGCCCCTAACTAGGAAGAACCTGTGCCTGGGCTTCTAGCCCCGGTCTCGAGCCCCTCGCCAAGTACATTCTAAGGTTCTACCCTACAGGGGATGCTCTCTGCCTGGAGGGCAGCCCCCTGCCCATCAGTTCCGCCTTATTTTTCGCTTTCCCAGGACATTTCCCTTGACTCAGATGGTTTCTCTTCAGTGAGACGCTCCCCACCCTACCGTCCTTTTTCCCTTTTGCTCTGCCTTTTTTTTTTTTTTCCCTGATGATACTTATTCCCTTCACATGTCTTCCATATACACACGCAGAGCGTATATGGCCAGTGTGTAGATCCTGGTCAGAGGAGACTCTCAGCATTGGTGCATGTATCTACGCGTGTACAGAAGTTCTCCAGATCTAGCCTCCCCCAGGAGCCTGCAGTTTCCCTTGTTTCCTTGCCCCTGCAGGGCCCTGGCCAAGCTGGCAAACATCCTGGAGCCTATAGGCCTGCCAGAGGAGGCAGAACTGCCCGGACAGATCCTGGCTGAGTTTGTGATGGTATGTATGTATGTTCAAGGTGGAAGCTAGTTTTTCATAAATC
>PVJN01019929.1:0-36672 GCA_004026805.1 Lasiurus borealis
ATAAAAGAGAAAGGGAAATGGACCACAGTGTGATGATTGCAGGGGCTGGGATGGAGGTGGAAGAGGGCATAGAGGGGGTAAAGGGTGATGAAAAAAATAAAAAGAATATGCTATTTGATGAGAGTAGCAAACCCTTCTTAACTTTTGTTTGCCTCCCTTCATGCCTGTTGCAGGGATAAAAATACTGTTATTGAAAAATCTATTTCTTTATACAAAGTCTTTATGAGAGTGACCTGGAATCATATTGATATACTAACCAAAGATGCATAGAAACTGAGATGCTCCATCCTTTATTCATACCAGGGATATTTGTGAAGCCCTTACTATGAGTCAACCAGTATGTATAAACCAGACTGTTTATACAAAGTCAGCAAAACCAGGCAAGTTTCCAGTCCTCATGTTTAAGGAGCTGGCAAATATTAATCAAATAATCAAGATAATATATATGCAACTGCGTCTGTAGCAGATGCCATGGAGGAAAGGTATCTGAGCTTGTAATAGGGAGGGTCGATGTACTCAGGAAGACCAAGGATGGCTTGTCTCAAATAGGGGCCAAGAACCAGAATATGAGAGTAGGAATCAAGTAAATGAAGAGCAGGATGAAGAGAGCATTTTAGTTAGAAGGGGTAGCATGTGCAAAGGCCCTGAGGTCACATGGAGCATGGTAAGTATGAGGGGATGAGAGAAGGCTATTGTTGGGAAATACAGAGAGAAAATGAGTGGAATGCAGGATAGGGTTGGAGAGGTCAGCGGAAGCTAGACCAGGCAGCACCTGCAGGCAACTTTAAGGAACTATATTTTCACTTTATGAGCAATGGGTGCCATTGAAGGGTTCTCAGGGAAGAGGGGGCAGTCCATGACAGAAGTACATTTTCAAGATCACATTGGTTGATTATGGCGAGTGGGCGGTCATATCAGGAGGTAGTTGAGCTGGTTTAGGTTTACATAAACTATTCATTCTCTGCAGCTGGATTTATTCTGAGCCTCCTGGCTCAGATATTGCATTTTTTTCTTCATATATTGCTTTTTTTTTTTCGATTTAAGGGGATGCCCATACTTTTCCGATAGAGCTAACCACAGCAGCGGCGGGCGGGGTAGTGGGGACATTTTGGCCTACGGTGTTACAGGAATACCTTCTGTGACTGATGATGTTAGCATCGTAGTATCTTTTCTTTTCCCTTCTTTGTTGCTAGTTCTCTCCAGAAAAGGTAAACACCATTCTTTCCTTTTTCACTTTGATGTCTTGACTCCTTCAACATATGCTGACTTGAAAATACTATTTCCAATTCATGTCCTGCAGGGTTTTTGTCTTATTGTGTTCCAGGCTTTTGAGACCAACTACAAATCTAATACAAGGGTTTCTGGGTTCATGCCTGAAATATGATAATTTCAGGTGATTTATATAATGAAAAAAGGAAAATGATCCTGAGGTTCTGTTGTGCTTTTTTTGGTACTTGCTCATTCTGGTTTGCATTCCAGTTATTTACGCACACACATTCCATTCTTTCTACAGCCCCACCCACCTTCCTTTTTGCCACCGACTCGTCCTTCAGATTCAGGTCATCGTCACTTCTTCAGGGACACTTTCCCTAATCTCGCTCAGATTCTGCCCTATCTCATAGGCTTCTGTGATGCTGTGAGCGCTTATCCTAAGTCCTTTGCTGTTTGACTGGTGTCTGCCTGTTGGATGGGATGGGACGGTTGCTGGAGGCTTTCACTCAGGTTTTGCCAATGAATGAATAACCACACTTACATGAATGTCCTTGAGGTCGGGGAATTTTTTTCCCCATGGTTAACATGCTTGCTTTTCTTTTTTTTTTTTTTTAAATATATTTTATTGATTTTCCACAGAGAGGAAAGGAGAGGGATAGAGAGTTAAAAACATCGATGAGAGAGAAACAGACATCGATCAGCCGCCTCCTGCATGCCCCCTACCGGGGATGTTCCCACAACCAAAGTACATGCCCTTGACCAGAATCAAACCTGGGACCTTTTGGTCCGCAGGCCGACACTCTATCCACTGAGCCAAACCGGTTTGGGCTTGTTTTTCTTAATACTTAAAGAATTGATACAGGCTTCCTGCAGGCTCCCAGCATCCCAGGTCCCCATCTCACCCTGGTGTATGCTGGCTCCAGTGGCCTCCCTGCCACCACTGCGGCCCTAGGTGGCTCCCCGACCTCAGGTGGTGTTCTTGGCACCAGGCTCTGCAAAACCGGGCCCCCAGCTCACCCCAGTGCTTGAAGGTTCCAGTGGCCCCAGGCTCCCAACTGGCCCTTGTAGACTCAGGCTCCCACAGATGCAGAATGGGAGATGCAGCCCTGACTGGTTTGGCTCCATGGATACAGTAGTGGTCGGCAAACTCATTAGTCAACAGAGCCGAATATCAACAGTACAACGATTGAAATTTCTTTTGAGAGCCAAATTTTTTAAAATTAAACTTCTTCTAATGCCACTTCTTCAACATAGACTTGCCCAGGCTGTGGTATTTTGTGAAAGAGCCACATTCAAGGGCCCAAAGAGCCGCATGTGGCTCGCAAGCCACAGTTTGCTGACCACAGGGATAGAGCATCGGCCTGCAGACTGAAGGGTCCCGGGTTCAATTCCGGTGGATGGCATGCACCTTGGTTGCGGGCACATCCCCAGTAGTGGGTGTACAGGAGGCAGCTGATTGATGTTTCTCTCTCATCCATGTTTCTGACTCTCCTTTCCTCTCTGTAAAAAAATCAATAAAATATATTTTAAAAAATCAACTTAAAAAGAAAGAATGGGCGTATGGATAAACCATCTAGGCACCAGGATCGCAGATCATCCTGGTGCTGGCTGGCTGGCTGTGACCCCAGGTAGCACCCAGGACACAGGACTCCTAGCATTTCCAGCACCAGTCAGTGCCTGTGGCCCCGGGCAGTTCCTGTGGTCCCAGTGGGTCCTCAAGAGCCCAGCTGTGAAGCCAGGCCTAGCCCCGCAGACCCAGTCACTAGGCTGGCCCCCGTGTGTCCACGCACCAGGCCTGCCCACCTGCTGACCCAGGCGCTAGATCTCTCTGCTCAGGGACTCCAGCAGCAAGCCTGCCGGCCAGCACCAGATGGCTCACCCGGAATCTCTGGAGAGCTGATCAGTGAGGGGCTTTGCTGTAAAGATGGGGAGAGTTGTTTACCTCCTCAGAATACAGACACCAGGGCAAGGCTGCGAGAATCACGAATAAGCAAGGAAACATGACACTAATAAACATGAAGCTAATTAAAACTCCAAGGACCGATCCTCAAGAAATGGAAATTTATGAACGGCCTGACAAAGAATTCAGAATTATCCTCTTAAAGAAACTCAGGGAACTACAAGAAGACACAGACAAGCAAAGAAATTAGAACAATGACCAACATGAGAGGTTTAGTAAAGAAATAGAGACCGTTAAAACAAACAAACAGGATCCTACAGTTGAAGAATGGGAGAATATTTATAAACCATCTATTTGATCAGGGGTTAATATCCAAATTATATAAGGAACTCATACAGCTCAATAGCAAAAAACAATCCAATTGAAAAATGGGCAAGCCCTAGCCAGTTTGGCTCAGTGGATAGAGCGTTGGCCTGCGGACTGAAGGGTCTCAGGTTCAATTCTTGTCAAGGGCACATGCCTGGGTTGCAGGCTCTGTCCAATGTGCAGGAGGCAGCCAACCAATGATTCTCTCTCATCATTGATGTTCCTATTTCTCCCTTCCTCTCTGAAATCAATAAAAATATATTTTTAAAAATGGGCAAGAGATTTGAATTGACATTTTCCCAAAGAAAACATACAAACAGCCAGTAGGTATAAGAAACAATGTTCAATATCACTACTCATCAAACCCACAGTGAGATTTCACCTCGTGTTAGAATGGCTGTCATCAATAAAACAAGAAACAAGTGTTGGTGAAGCTACAGAGAAAAGGGAACCCTCGTGCACTCTTGGTGGGAATGAAAATTGGTATAGCCAGTATGGAAACAGTATGGAGGTTCCTCAAAAATTCAAATACAACTACTATTAGATCCAGTAGTCCTACTTCTGGGTATTTATCCAAAGGAAGGGAAATCACTCTCTCTTTTTTTTTTTAATATATTTTATTGATTTTTTACAGAGAGGAAGGGAGAGGGACAGGAAGTCAAAACATTGATGAGAGAGAAACACCGATCAGCTGTCTCCTGCACACCCCCTATTGGGGATGTGCCCACAACCAAGGTACATGCCCTTGACTGGAATCGAACCTGGAACGCTTCAGTCCGCAGGCCAATGCTCAAACCAGTCAAGGTGGAAAATAACTCTCTTGAAGACTTTTTTGCACACTCGTGTCTCATTGCAGCATTATTCACAATAGTCAAGACACAGAAACAACCTGAACGTTCATCAACAGATGGATGGGAAAGAAAATGAAGTATATATTTACAATTGAATATTACTCAGCTACCAAAAAAGAAGGAAATCCTGCCTTTTGGAAAAATACGGATGGACCTTGAGGGCATTATGCTAAGTGAAATAGTTCAGACAGAGAAAGACAACTATTGTATGTTTTCACTTATATGTGGGAACCTAAACAAGGTGAATTTATAAAAACAGAGTACAGTGATGGTTACTAGGGGTTTGGGGGTGAAGAAAATGGGGAGATATTGGTCAGAGTGTATAAGCTTCCAGCTATAAGATGAAAAAGTCCTGAGTATCTAATATGTGGTGTTTATAATCAACAATACTGTATTAGTTATATACTTGAATGCTGTTAAGAGAGTGGATCTTAAATGAATTCAGCACAATAAAATATAATTATGTGAGCAGGTGAAGTGCTAGCTAACCTTATTGTAATAAACAGAAAAAAATTACGAGTATCAAATCATGATGCTGGATACCTCAAACCATGTCATATGTAAATATTATCTCAATAAAGCTGGAGAAAGGAATCGATGTAACACTTGTCTCATTGATTTCAGTCATCTCACATGTAATTTTCAGCAGACATATCAATATTCAAGTGGACTTAGCTTGCCAATAACTATAAATACATCAAATATAGTTCATTTAGAATGGGGACAAGATACTAAACAACATAAAATACACAGGAATACAGCAAATGGGTTACAAGCACACACTCTGAATCCTAACTGTTCGGATTCAAATGATGGTTGTGGCTCATTGATGGAACATTGAACTATGAACCAGAAGGTCACGGTTTGATTCCCGGTCAGGGCACATGCCCAGGTTGCCGGCTTGATCCCCAGTAGAGGGCGAGCAGGAGGC
Organism: Lasiurus borealis; assembly: GCA_004026805.1. Classification (NCBI taxonomy): domain Eukaryota; kingdom Metazoa; phylum Chordata; class Mammalia; order Chiroptera; family Vespertilionidae; genus Lasiurus; species Lasiurus borealis. The sequence goes on from PVJN01019929.1 coordinate 5,261, forward strand.
AGCTGATCAATGATTCTCTCTCATCACTGATGTTTCTATCTTTCTGGTTGTGGGTTTTACAAACTGCATGGCTCTGTGCTAGCTGTCTAACCTCTCTGTGCTTCACTTTCCTCATTTATAAAACGGCAATACTGATTCCTACCTCGAATGATGTTAGTTATGAACGAGTACATTTCTGTAAATCCTTTCCAGCGACACCTTTATTAGGTGCTAGCGCTTATTATTTTGTGACTGCTATTAGAAAAGAGGGCATGCCTTCCCTGGCTGGGTGGCTCAGTTGGTTGGAGTGTTGACCCGCACCCCAAAAGGTGGTGGGCTCCATTCCCAGTCAGGGCACATACCCAGATTGCAGGTTTGATGCCCAGGTGAGGTGTGTACAGGAGGCAACCAATCATTTCTCTCACATCAATGTTTCTCTCTTTCTCTCTCTCTGTCTCTTCCTTGCTTTCTAAAGTCAATTGAAAAAAAAAAGACATTTATAAGAAGAGGTCGACCACGTTCAGGTTGCTCCCTGGCTCCCTTTTTGCAAGTTGAAAACAAGGAGCTTTGAGTAGTCTTGGTTTATACTTTTGCTCAATAAGTTGATTTGATTTTTTTCAGTTTCCACATTTTAATGTCATGCAGATGGTAATGGAATTATATAGGTTTCTCACTGGTTTACTGCAAATGCTGGAAGGCCAGCAAAAACGAAGGGTATTACGGTGACAGCCTTTTTTATCATGTATATTTATTACTTATTAAAAAATTTAAACAAAATATTTTCTTGATTTCAGAGAGAAAGGGAGAGGGAGAAAAAGATAGAAACATCAGTGATGAGAGAGAATCATTAATCAGCTGCCTCCTGCACACCCTCTACTGGGGATCAAGCCGGCAACCTGGGCATGTGCCCTGACTGGGAATCAAACCGTGACCTTCTGGTTCATAGTTCAATGTTCAACCACTGAGTCACACCAGCTGGATGAAAACAATTTAAATAAAGCTAATTCTTGCTCAGAATAAAAAAAAAGGGGTTTACACTGAGAGTGTCAAATTATTTGAGAATCTTAAAAAAATGGTGTTGGAGGGCCCCAAGGTTGCTGAATTAGGCTCCCCCGGGGGAAGTGAGTGGGTGTGTATGTGTCTGCGGGTGGTGCACCCTACTGGGCTGGGGGTGCTAGGTTTATGTCTATATACTTCCTTTCTTTAAAAAATATATTTTATTGATTTTTTTTTTAAAGCGAGGAAGGGAGAGGGATAGAGTATTAGAAACATCAATGAGAAACATTGATCAGTTGCCTCCTGCACGCCCCCTACTGATGATGTGCCCGCAACCAAGGTACATGCCCTTGACCAGAATCGAACCCGGGATCTTTCAGGCTGCAGGCTGTCGCTCTATCCACTGAGCCAAACTGGTCTTAGCTATGTCTATACTTTCAACTTTGTACAGGAGATGACATATACACAGGAAGACATCATACATGTACAGATTGAATTTTCATGTTGAAACACACCTGAGCAACCAACACCCAGATCAAGAAACAGAACAGCCGAAACCAGTTTGGCTCAGTGGATAGAGCGTCGGTCTGGGGACTGAAAGGTCCCAGGTTCGATTCCGGTCAAGGGCATGTACCTTGGTTATGGGCACATCCCCAGTAGGGGACGTGCAAGAGGCAGCTAATTGATGTTTCTCTCTCATCAATGTTTCTGTCTATCCCTCTCCCTTCCTCTCTGTAAAAAACAAATAAATAAATAAAAGAAAGGAACAGAACAGAGCCATTTCCATAGGTCAGTTTGGCCTGTTTTTGTTGTTTACTTAGATAAAAATTATACAGTGTACGCTCCTCTATGCCTGGCTCTTATTATCAACATCATGTATGTGCTATTCCTCACATTGTTATGTGTAGTTGTCTGTTATCCACTCACGATTTGTATATGACTGCGTTGTGTGAAAATGTATTTCCCGTTCTATTGTTGATGGGCATTTCAGTGGCTACTGCGCGCTGATGAGCATCCTAATCCATCTCTTCGTGGATTTCTGTTGGCCAACGCCTCGGAGTGGAATTGCTGGGAGTGGAATTACCTCCTGATGTTCAGCTTTGGCAGATTTTGCGTGTCTTTTTACACTCTACAGGTGATTTTGATTGCTGGCCAAGGCTCTCTATCCTCTTCCCCAAAAGGAAGGTTTGAAGCCACACTCTCAGAGCACGGACGAGCTCATTAAAGATGGAATATGGAGATGAACTACAAGGATCATTCAGAAACCGCCCCACCGATCCTGCCAGTCTCTCTTGCTTCAGTCATCAGCTTGCCTTTTCCGCGGGGGGTCGGAGTGTGTGTGTGTGTGGGGGGGTGAATGCTAGATCCTGGCTCTCTCATTCTCTCCTCTCCCTCAGTTTGACCCTGATTTCTCTCAGGCTCAGCAACGTGGAGCGCCGGCTGAGAACCGAGACGGCGAGAAAGCGTTGCCAAGTGCTGTTAATTATTAATGAAATGAATTTGCATCAAACCAAAGGGGATTAAAGTGGCTTCAAATGAATAGCAAGTTCTAGATAAGGCTTTCCCTATTCTCAGGCGACTGGGATGATGCACTCGTACGGCAGCACGTTAATTTAATAGAAGCGCCGCTCCCGTCCAGCTCCCAGCCATACTGGGGGGAAGCGAGGTGACGTGAGCACAGCACAGCGGCCTGGAAAATCGCTTTAAACACGACTCAGAGCAAAAGTCCTTTCAGCTCCCGGGCCTCCAGCTCTGGGGAGAGAAAGGGACCGCGCTCCGTCTGTCAAGCGGACGGTTCCACCGCCAGCTCAGCCTCCCGGGATGCCTGACCTTGGGCCAGTGGCTTAACCTGGCGGTATTCTTCTTCTAATCCGCATTGTGCAGACGAGGAAGACGAAGCACAGAAAGGTTAAGCAACTTCCCCCAAGTGACACAATGGTGAATGGAACACCTTGGGTTTAAATCCGGGCTCAATTCAATGGAAGTGGAAAATAGACACCGAGTTCCATTCTGGAGACACAGTGGGGGAGGGGGACAAGACAGAGCTTAGTATACTGTTTACCAGAGGCCCAGCGCACAAAATTCGTGCACTCGTGTGTGTGTGTGTGTGTGTGTGTGTGTGTGTGTGCGCGCGTGTGTGTGTGTGAGCCCCGCTTGTGCCCTCTCGCAGTCTGGGGAGCTTTTGGGGGGCAGTGTCCAGGGAGTGGGCCTAAGCTGGCAGCTGGACATCCTTAGGACTGCCGTGGAGGCGGGAGAGGCTTCCGCCATTGCTGCTGTGCTTGCAGATAACAGCTCCTGTGTTAACTGTGTGCCCCCTGGTGGTCAGTGCGCAGCATAGCAACTGGCCGTTCGGCTGTTCAGCCTATTTGCATATCAGCCTTTTATTATATAGGTTAATAATCTTTTCATCTGGAAAACGGGATCATTATATGTATCTCAATAGATTGCACGTCAACTGCCTGGTTCACAGTAAGCACCAAGAGGATAGCTATTATTGTTATTGCTTATGGTACTGTGAGACCCACTGTAGAGACTATACCTGTGCAGTAGGAAAGAGCACTTGGGAAAAGGTGGTGCTCCAGGAGCCAGCGTTGGGACAGATTGCAGGCCAGTATTGAACATGGAAAAGCAGCCTGCTGCTGCTACTTTCAAAGAAGGTCTTGAGTCTGTAAAACATAAAGCGATCGGCTACCAGAATTTTCTGTGAGTTCATTATCCACCCAGGCACACCAGTGTGCTAAGGAAATATGGAAAGCTAAGCTTGACGACTGCTAAGGGTGCCAGGGTGGCTTGGCAGGGTATTCTGGGCAGGTCAATGTCATGAAAAGATATCCCTGGAGGAATACCATCCCCATTCAAAGGAAACTTACCTTAGGTGGCCATGTCCTTATTCGTCACAGTTCATGAAACCCTCGGTAAGTGTGAACATTGGGGCTCTGAAGTCCTCATCTTTTAAGATCTAGTTCCAGCCGAGACCGGTTTGGTTCAGTGGATAGAGCGTCGGCTTGCGGACTGAAAGGTCCCAGGTTCGATTCCAGTTGGGGGCATGTACCTTGCTTGCAGGTACATCTCCACTGTGGGGTGTGGAGGAGGCGGCTGATGGATGTCTCTCTCTCATCGATGTTTCTGACTTTCTATCTCTCTCCCTTCCTCTCTGTAAAAAATCAATTATATATATATATATATATATATATATATATATATATGTATATATATATATATATACATACACACACACACATATATATATATATAAAAGATCTAGTTCCAGGGTTATCGTTTATAGAAAGCTTTCCCTAACAGTGTATGCCAGTAGGATAGCACTGACTTAGCTGGGGTTGTGATATGATGGGAAGGAGCGAGCAGGCATGATCCCTTCTGACAACCCATTAAGGAAGAAATGATTATGGCTCCCATTTTAGACAGGAAGAAACTGAAGCTTTATTTGGTTTAGTGACTTTCCAGGCCGGAGGCAAGCACACATCTTGATGCTTCGAATCTTCTGCCCTGAAACCACCCCCTCCCCAGCCTCACCAGTAGAGGACAACAATGCCATTGTGGCGTCTGAGCTGGCAACGGCTCTGTAGTTCAGCAGAAACATGTTCAGCATGAGTGTGGCATTTTTGTATGCAGTCCTTGTATTTGTTTGGTTCTTTAGACCGGATTATTTCAAGTTGTGAAACATTGCTCTTGCTTAGTTAATAGCAATTCACTTGTTTCACGATTAAGAGATTATTCTTTTACATTTGCACAACATATAATTAAAGAAAGGCCTGTCACAGAATTATAAGACCCGAGACCATATGATAAACATTTGAAAAGCATCTGGTATTTTTTAAATGGCCAGGTCATTAATTGATTCATTCAAATACCCCTTATGTTGTGGGTAATAGCACAGTGTATACAGGGAGAAGTTAAAGAGGCCCTAGGAGATTAACAGGTACCCAGCTTCCCCACTGAAAGAGAGAATGCAAGCTCAGAATACAGCCTCACTATCCAGTATCTTGGTACTAGAAGGAAGCGACCCCTGGAGTATCTACATACATTACAAATTGGTTTTAATACTTGAACTATATGCTCTTTGGAGTTAGATTTACAGACAATTCAATGCTATCCTCAGTGCTCCCAATCTATAATTTTATTTTATTTTTCAAATATATTTTATTGATTTTTTACAGAGAGGACAGGAGAGAGATAGAAAGTTAGAAACATCGATCAGAGAGAGACATCGATCAGCTGCCTCCTGCACGCCTCCTACTGGGAATGTGCTCACAACCAAGGTATACATGCCCTTGACCAGAATCAAACCTGGGACCTTTCAATCCACAGGCCAATGCTCTATCCACTGAGCCAAACCGGTTTCGGCCCAATCTATAATTTTAATGCTGGTAGGTTTCCATCAGTTAGTTCATTCAACATATATTTATTTTGTAATTATCACGTGTTGACAATTGGGTTCCATTGTGGAGACCCTGGGCAAGACAAGCTTACATTGGGAGGTGCAGACAAGCACATTGTGCAGACAGTTATTTAGAGCTGATGAGAGCTGCGCAGAACACACACTGAGGAAGTGGGGATCTGTCCCCAGCCATCCCCATCCCCTTTCGTTGCTGGGGATGCGTGAAGCTTCTACCTGCTAAACGAGCAGTTTTGCTGTTCCAGTCTATTTTCTACCAGTTTCCAGGACCGGAAACCCTGCAGGTCAGTGGCTCTCAAACTTTGGTGGATATAAGAATCATCCAGAACCTGGTAAAATAACAAGGCACAGGCCGTGCCTCACTTACACAGAACTAGGCCTCTGTGGGCTCCATCAGTTCGCAGGAGATTCTGACAGGGGCCTATGACAGAACCCCTGCTTTGGACCAACACCCACCATTTCACTGGATATCACTGAGTGGCCAGGTTATTATGACTCTGAACGCATCATAATCTGGCCCCTCAGTGTATATTCTATATAATAAAAGGCTAATATGCAAATTGTCCCCTGCATCAGGAGTTCTACCAGCAGGCAGGCCAGCCAACCGCCCGTGTCCCCTCCCCACCCTTGCATGAATTCATGCACCAGGCCTCTAATATATATATATATGTACACACTGAGCGGCCAGATTATTATGCATTCAGAGATCATAATAATCTGGCCACTCAGTGTAATCCAACAGGTGTGGCAGTTTTTTCTAAGTGTTCTTTCTGGAATGGGGAATTGGACCTGCTACAGGATATTTGATTTCAAGAGACTACGGTTTGTTTGAAGCTGAATTACTTGAAGTGGAAAAATACAATTTTATATCTCTTTTCATGTTGGTTGCCTTGCCCCTGACCTGTATCTTTGGTTTATTGCATTCATTTTCTTTGAAGTTGCTTTCTGAGTAGAAAACATTTTATTGAAAAGTGCTCTTATGAATTCAAGATGTGGGTTTAAGTAGGAAATACCAGCTCCGAAACAGAGACAAATACTTGACAGAAGACAAACATCTGTTTGAGGGAGAATCTCATATCTTGTTTCTTCGTGGCTTTTCCATTACCACTGAATTGAGACGGGGTTTCCATCCAAGGTTTCCATTCATGATGATGTGACTTAGGGGAAGTTGTTTAGCTTTATGTGTTTCGGTTTCCTCATCTGTACAATGAGGATGGTGATAATAATACTCCCTACCTCACAGGGTTGCTGTGATGATTAACTGAGTTAACACAAGAAAGTACTAGAACCATAACCTAGTAAGTGCTAAATAAATGTTCCTGCTATTATTTTTTCCATCATATCTTTTAAATATTTCATTCCTCCTTGTGTACCCTTGTTTCCTTTCTGTGTTATGTCAAGGCTAAAGACCAGTGGTTTCTGTCAATATTAATTTTAAAAGGATAGGGGCCTCCTAAAGGACTAACATGAACTTAAGCTAGCATTACGGTTACTGCCACCAGTTCTTATAAACATATACAGTGGTACCTGGAGATATGAGTGCCCTAACATACGAGATTTTTGAGATATGAGCCACCGAGCGAGCGATTTTTGCTTTGCCATTATTACAGGGATAGCCTTAAATCATCTCTAGTTGATAGAGATAATGAAATCAATCACCAACTTGTTGCTTCTATTACTTACAAATTGCTAGGGCCCATCCCTCAATTGATCCTGGCGTATCAGTGTGTCTCAATTTTATCATATCATAGGCTTTGCCATCCTTAGAACTGCATAATTTCTGCATCCTCAAACTTTAATGTCCTAGTCTGCATCCCCAAACTCTAATGTTGGCAAACTGTGACTCCTGAGCCACATGTGGCTCTTTGGCCCCTTGAGTGTGGCTCTTCCACAAAACCCCACGGCCTGGGTGAGTCTAATTTGAAGAAGTGGCATTAGAAGAAGTTTAAGTTTAAAAAATTTGGCTCTCAAAAGAAATTTCAATCGTTGTCCTGTTGATATTTGGCTCTGTTGATTAATGAGTTTGCCGACCACTGTCATAGCCCAACACTTGAATTGTGGTCTTTTCTTTACTGATCTTCCCAGCCTCCTTTCCTGCTCTCTCTTCAAACCATTCCCCATACTACTGAGACAGAGGGGTCTTCTGAAGAGCGCACCCACTCCTGGTCCTCCCTGGCTTGCCAATATTACCAGAATGGCACCCAGGGTCATCATGAGCTGCCTACTAGTTCTGTAGTTTCATGTCCCTTCTCCCCAGCCATGCCACGCCTCCAGCATTTCCCAGAAATCATTGCCTGCTTCCACATCTGCCTACATATCATTTCCTCGGTGAGGATGTGCTTCCGGTCCATCGTTCTTCAGAGCCAAACTCTTACTCTCTTTTGAAAAGAGATCTTGGATGCCTTCTGAAGAAACTCTATGCTCCCATAGCTCCTTAGGTGAATCTCTGCCACCACTGTGTCAACTGTTAATTTATTGTCTTTGCCACCCGACCCTTATTACTATGCTGCAAATGTTTTTAATGAGATTATGTTTTATTCAGTTCTGCATCCTTACTGCCCGAACAGAGATGTTCAACACACATTTGCGGAATCAATCCATGTAATTAAAAATCTGCACACTTTTTTTTTGTCCCATACCTGTGTTCATATTTTAAACAAAATTCTTTCTCAATATTTTTGTCATTAGACCAGCGATTTTCAACCTTTTTCATCTCATGGTACACAAAATTCTGTGGCACATCAAAATGTATTATATTATACTAGAGGCCCAGTGTATGGTATTCATGCAATGGGGGGGGAGGGGTCCCTCAGCCTGGCCTTCACCCTCTCACAGTCCAGGACCCCTCGGCAGACATCCCCTGAAGGGGTCCTTAGTACTGCCAGGGAGGCAGGAGAGGCTCCCACAGTCACTACTGCGCTCACCAGTCATGAGCCCAGCTTCTGGCTGAGCAGCGTTCCCCCTGTCAGAGCGCACTGACCACCAGGGGGCAGCTCCTGCATTGAGCATCTGCCCCCTGGTGGAGAGTGCATGTCATAGCGACTGGTCGTTCCACCGTTTGGTCAATTTGCACATATAGGATGGGCATAATTATGATTAATTTACAAAAGATATAAAATAATATTAGTTACCTACCCTTTTTGATCCAAAGTGACTTTTAAAAAAATCAGATGTCTATATTTGTACACAAGGATTTCTTATATCAAGAATTAACCAATCAGCCGAGACCGGTTTGGCTCAGTGAATAGAGCATCGGCTTGTGGACTGCAAGGTCCCAGGTTCGATTCCAGTCGGGGGCATGTACCTTGCTTGCGGGCACATCTCCACAGTGGGGTGTGCAGGAGGCGCTGATCGATGTCTTTGACTTTCTATCTCTCTCCCTTCCTCTCTGAAAAAAATCAATAAAATATATTAAAAAAAAGAATTAACCAATCAGACGCAACCTTATTATGTGGCATGGCTAATAACATGCAACTCTATGATATGACTTATAAATTTATGGCTCAAGACAGGGCATTCATACCAGATGGCTATTGTGTTGGCTGTTGTGATCTTTTTATTTGACAATCTTAGGGAAAAGGGGTCAATTCCCCTGATTAAATAGGTATTGCATGTTTTAAAAATGCTTGTGGCACACAGGTGGAAAATCGCTGCCTTACATCACTGTTTCTGTGTTTCTCGAGTTTGTTTTTCTCTTTCTGAGAAGGCTTCTTCACAAGCACTAGCCCTTCTTTTAAGTGAGTCTCTTGAAAATACAGCATGAGAAAAGTTTCAAACGCATATTATGAGTTGACTCCTCTTGACACTTATGATTTCTCTCATTTTCAGACTCAGGATATGAGTATCATACCCACGGTTGGTAATTCTTTAACATTGATAAAACTCTACCATTCAGTATCATTGCCCAACTCTGTTGATCCTTGAGCACATTTTATGAACGATTTTTCATATTCTCTCTGCTGTGCTGTGTTTTCTTCCCTCCTATAACCTGGCCTCAGTTTTCACTAGCTCTTTAAAAGCACCATTATTAAGGCTACCTAGAATGACTTGCGTTTGCCACACTTGGCCTTTTCTCTTCAATTACAATTTCTTTTTTAAAATATATTTTACTGATTTTTTTACAGGGAGGAAGGGAGAGAGATAGTCAGAAACACTGATGAAAGAGAAACATCGATCAGCTGCCTCCTGCACACTTTCTACTGGGGATATGCCCGCAACCAAGGTACGTGCCCTTGCCTGGGATTGAACCCGGGACCCTTCAGTCCATAGGCTGGAGCTCTATCCACTGAGCCAAACTGGTTTTGGCTCAATTACACTTTTTTTTTTAATGGGTGAATTTTTTTTTTACTTTTTTTTTATTGTGTTACATGTATACATATCTCCCCATTGCCCCCCTCCCTCCCAGGCATACCCCAACCCCCCAGTGTCTATGTTCATTGGTTATGCTTATATGCATGCATACAAGTCCTTTGGTTGATCTCTTATTTACCCCACCTCTCCTTAATCTTCCTGCTATAATTTCACAGTCTGTTTGATGCTTTACTGCCTCTGTATCTATCCTTTTGTTCATCAGTTTACAATGTTCTTTATTATCCACAAATGAGTGAGATCATATAGTGCTTCTCCTTCATTGACTGGCTTATTTCACTAAGCATAAGGCTCTCCAGTTCCATCCAGATTGCTGCAAATGGTAAGAGTTCCTTATTTTTAATGGCAGCATAGAATTCCATTGTGTAGATGTACCACAGTTTTCTGATCCTCTCATCTGCTGACGGGCACCTAGGCTGTTTCCAAATTGTAGCTATTGTAAATTGTGCTGCTATGGACATAGGGGTGCATAAATGCTTTCTGATTGGTGTTTGTGATTTCTTAGGATAAATTCCTAAGAGTGGGATTGCTGGGTCAAATGGGAGAGCCATTTTTAGTTTTTTAATTCCAATAGACTCACTGCAGTGCTTCCTAAACTTGAGCGCGCATCAGAGGCAGGTGGAGGGCTTGTTAAAACACAGACTGCTGGCTCCACCCCCAGAGTACCCGGATTGGCAGGTTTGGAGTGGGGCTGAGAATTTACAGGTGATGCTCACTCTGCTAATATGGGACCACACTTTGAGTCTCACTGTTCTAACGTGCCTAGCACTCTGCCAATGTCCACAGCTATAGCCACTTAACTCACTCTGGTTGATTCCGCCTAGGAAGGAGTATACAGCCTTCAGCTGGTCAAGGCCACGTGACTGGACTGCTGATTTGGTGTGGGTCGCAGACCTGGGTCTTTGCTCCGCGTTCCACCTCCCATATTTGATTCCTTCCTGGATTTGCTCGGTCCCTTGTGAAAGCTGAAGACCAGAAGGTAAGTTCACTTCCCACGTTAGTATTTACCTGCTCGCTTAGCTCTGTGTTTGTGACCCTGTGCCTACCCGGCGTTGTTTGCTGCCTTCGCTGAGTTCTTCTCGTTGCTTGTTGTTGAGAAAATGGGGTTCGCCTGCTCTGTACCAATGAGTCTAACGGCCCAGGTCTGGTCAATTCTTAGCTGGCGTTCCTCAGCCTTAGCTGGGCCTGATTTCAGCCGGTACCAAGGCTACATTATCCTGAGCCTTTCAGACATTGACTGTTGATTCAATTGAACAATTGTGTTGCTATTTACACGCCTGCGGCTTGTTCTTTCCCCCTCTTGATTTCTATGTGTTTCTAGACCCTCTTTCCCATCCCCCATCCCAGCTTCCAGATCCCTCATGCCCCCAGACTCAGTGCTGGCTTCTCTTTCCTGTATTGAATGATTACTTTTCTGGTAAGATCATGAACTTGGCTGTAAAATTCTTGTGCTGTCTGTAAACACAACTTAGATCAACATCCTTTACTTAATAAGTAAATCGTATTTTCTTCTTTTTCAAACTGGGTTGCACAGGGCCTCTAGTAGTTACATATATTGAAGGAGGGGATGGTAGTTTTTAATGCTAATTGGGCGGCACTAAAAAAAAAAAAATCACCGATGGAAGTGTGGGCCGCTAGCAGTCTGGATTCTACACTTCGGCTGCTGGTGAGGTCCGTGGCTTTTGTCAAGTAGGTTTATTCCACTGGGCCTCAGTTTTTTGTGTTGTTTGTTTGTTTTGTTTTTCATCTGGAGGGGAGTTTAATTAAATGCCTCTGCATATAAGGGGCAATTCAAACCATTCCAGATGCTCCTAGTATAATAGGCAATTTAGTGGGAGTTCTCTTTGGTGTCAGATTAGAGCAATCAGTGTTATTTACATGATTGTATGCAGCCCACCCTATAACCTCAGGTCTTAGCCAATCAGTGAGGTGGAGCTGTGCTGAGGGGGGAGATGGACTGTGGCTAAAAGAGAGTTGAGTCTCACCTTGGCTCTTCAGCCTCCTGAAATTCTGGAATAGGTCTCTGATCTCAGTTGCAACTGGACTATATGGGACTGTCAATCCCTTTTTGAACAAAAATCATACAGGGGAAGGTTTAAGTCTGAAAGCAGAGTGAAGTGTTAAATGTTTTTTATTTTATGGTCACTTTTTAGATGTATAACGTTCTTTTTCATGAGCGGTCTCTTCCTGTATGAGATTGATTTTGCTGGTGAACTTGCCTTGCTTACTGGTATGTGTGAAGCAGTAACCCTATGCCAATGGACGAAGACAAGCTGTCACCCGAGGACCAGGTGGGGGCCTTCCAGGTCTCCTGGAGTCCTGTGTGTTTTACTGTGGCTGCTATAGAGATGTACACTGAGTGGCCAGATTATGATGATCTCTGAACGCATAATAATCTGGCCACTCAGTGTATAGCCTATATAATAAAATGCTAATATGCAAATTGTCCCCTCAACCAGGAGTTGGACCAGCAGGAAGGCTGGCCAATTGCCTATGTCCCCTCCTCCTGGCCAGGCTGGCCGGACCCCACCTATGCACAAATTCATGCACTGGGCCTCATATATGTGTGTGTGTGTGTGTGTGTGTGTGTGTGTGTACATATACATACTGAGTGGCCAGATTATTCTGCATTCAAAGATCATAATAATCTGGCCACTCAGTATATTTGGTTAGTGCTTCTCACTCATAAGGTTGTGCATAAGAATCACCTGGAGAGCTTTTTAACTGAACTCCAGGCCCCAGCAAATGCCCAGGTGGTACTGATGTTGGTCCATGGACCCAGGTTAAGGTGAACAGCTGTAAACTATTTTCTTTATTTAAAAAAATGTTTATCTTTAATGATCCAAGATTTTGCAAGACACACATATACCCAGAACTGGGTGGAAATACGACATTTTAGCAGTGCTGCTGCCAACCCCGGGAAGGGGGGGAGCAGGAGGGCTGGATGTTGGCTGGAGACACCCCCCACCGCAAGGTGGAGCCAATTCCAACCTGACAGGGAGCCTCAGTGGCCCATCTCCATGGAAACCAGTGTAGCACTGGGATGGGGCCCTGGGGAGCCTGGATGAACATCTCTGGCAGGAATTTCCCATTAAAAACACCCCCTGTGCCATCCCCACCCAAAGGTACTGCCCAGCTCCCCCACTTCCCCCTCAGCCAACACCATAGAACAGCAAAAGTGACTGTACCCCCTATGGGGAAAAAGGGGGGAGGAGGGTAGCAAGGTGGCTGTGGCAAATGAGGTGCCCTCTGTTGCAGTGGGGACTGCTGCTGAGGCACAGAAGAAGGCAGGGATTTGAGGGTGCTTCCTTCCCTTCTAGAGCTGCCCAAGATTTGGGTCAGGAAGGCTCTCTCACCCCAGGAGGCATCACATCCACTACCAAAGACAGTGCTGCCTGCATGCTGGTGTGGTGTCAGGGACGCGGGCCACACCTCCCTCCCCGGCCTGCGGGACTGTCAAGAGGTTCAGGGAAGACCAAGACAGGGTGGGGGGACAAGACGAGAAAATCTTCTCCAACGTGGCATGAAAACAGAGCAAGTTCAAAGGTTTGTACCGCAGGTTCTCCTGGCCAGCTCCCAACAGTGCGCTCACCCACTACGGGGTGGCCCAGGAAGAAGTTGGGCAAAGCTAGGGCAGGGCCACTTGCAGGACGGTCACCGGCTCAGAGAAGCAAGTCTCCAGGACACAGGAGAGAAGAGTAGAGCCGAACCCCGGCTGCTCTGACACGTCCTCCGCAGCCCCACGTGCCCCCACCTGACCACACACCACGCAGGAGCCACATCTTTCAGGCCGAGTCCTGGCAGCAGAGGCAGGTCTCCGGGGAGGGAAGTCTCAAAGATCTTCCAGAAGAAACACGTGAGTGGCCTCTGACAGCCCCTGACTCAGCTCTTCAGGGGAGATGGAGAGAAGACCATCCATCCAGGCTGTGCTCCTGTCCCTTTTGAGGGGCCCAGCAAGAGCACCCTAACTCTGTAGCAGTGGGCATCCCTGTGCCCTCAGGCGCTGTGCATCCGGATGAACGAGAGGACATCCTCCTTGGACAGCTTGTCTGGGTCCTGGGGCTTCTGAGGGTCATGTACACGGGTGCCATCCCCCCATTCCCAGAGGAACCGGCCATAGTAGCGGATGGGAAATGGGGCAATGGCATATGCAGGGAGCTCGTAGATAGCTCTCGGTTTTCCTGTTGTAGAAGAACTTCCTGTGACAGCTTTGCTGAATCCCAGCGTCCAGGGCTCGGTCACTGTCCTGACGACGTAGAGGCCAGTGGGCACAAGGTGGCAGTCGCCCCGCCCTGTGTAGCTGAGCTTTGGGATGCCGCTGGAGCCCTTGATGATCCACATCTCCAACCTGACAAAACTCTCGTCCATTTCCTCTGTCACCCTGGTGGGATTCATGTCAGGCCGGCTGGGCTGGGAAACGGCTTTCACACATTTCTCAGCAAGCTGTGTTCGCTGGGCCAAGGCCTGCTCCATTCAGCACAAGGGCATCGAGGCTGGGGATGGCACTGACTGTACCCGCTGTGGGTTTGTCCTTTTGTACCCCCTATGGTCCCCTTTCAGCTCCTGGACAATCTCCACACAGCAGGGCGGCTCTGTCTTCGGGTCCAGCTTGACCCAGTGGTCTGACTGGCGGCCACGCCACGTGTGGACCTGTGGCTTCCCCAGGCCCAGGGGGAGCTCTGATCCTGGCGCGGTAGTCAAGCCCACGCCGGATGTTCTCCAAGGTTTGGAGGTGAGCAGCGTGGGCTCAGAGCGGAAGATGTCCATCTCAGTGCCCTGGATCAGCTCAAAGAACTTAGATTTCGGGTCTGAGGAGGAAGGAGCCACATGAGCCTGGCCCGGGGTCCCCCAAAAACGGAGGCACTGTTTCTGGGTCTCTGCCTGCCGAGGCTCACTCGGGGCTGGGTCTTGAACCAAGGCCTGGATTGTGGCCAGAGCTCTGATCTGCAGACTCAGTGGTTTCCATTGGACCGTATCATGCAGTCGGTGAATTCACGGTCTCCCTTGATCACCTCCAAGGGAGGTGTCATCTCTGCCCACCTTCAGATCTCTCTGAGTTGGTGGGACGGCTGGGAATCGGCTTAAAGAGACATACTCGCTCAAAGCAGCAGGTCAGCAGGTAGATGAGCCCAACGCCGATCGGCGTAAATGGGCCGAAGGTTTTACAGATGCAGTGGCTTCCTGTGTGAACGACAGAGCGCCATGAGGAGCTGGCAGAGCAGCGGCTGTTTGCTGAGGATCTCCTGCAGGTCCTCCTGGCCCTCCTCACACAAACCCCCATCGGCCATCAAAGTGGACACCCTGCCCAAACCGGTTTGGCTCAATGGATAGAGCATCAGCCTGTGGACTGAAAGGTCCCAGGTTCGATTCCGGTCAAGGGCCTGTACCTTGATTGCCGGCACATCTCCAGTGGGGGGCATGCAGGAGGCAGCTGATCGATGTCTCTCTCCCATGTTTCTAACTATCCCTCTCCTTCCTCTCTGTAAAAAATCAATAAAATATATTTAAAAAAATTGTTTATCTTCCTTTTCCCCTCACCTGCCCTTGTCCCAAGGTAAGGGAAGGAATGGCGAAAGTGACCCCTTCCTGTCAACCTGGAGTGGCTCTATTCCTTCCTCTAACGGCCCCGGGGCTTGGATGCCTTTCTGGATAGGCATTTTGTTCACGGAAAATAAAAAGGTTGGTCTTTGCCAAAACTTCGGAATGTCTCCTTTGAATATCCCGGAGGCTGGGGGAAAGCATCAGTAGACAAGCCAGTGACCAGATGTGTGTGTGATTTGTCGCTCTCTCTTTGAATCCCTTTGTTGGAACCCAAAGAAGAACATAAACACGAAAGTGACAGAGGCCAAACCTCAGCCTCGCAGACTTTATCTGCCAGCAGGCTACTCCCCTCGCTGTGCGGCCTGCTTTACCCCCGTGAGACTCACGGGTGGGGTGGGGTGAAGGCTGTGGAATTGTCCAGGGAGAGGCAAATGCCTGCCTTGTAATACGGTGGCACCTCGAGATACGAGTGCCCTAACATACGAGATATTTGAGATACGAGCCGTCAAGCAAGCGATTTTTGCTTTGAAATACGAGCAACATTTGAGATAGGTGTAATCGTGTGGATCGGCCGGCTGCACACGACCCACCAGTTTACCGCGACTCGAGCGTCTCATAGTTTCCCATGCCTCAAGGTTACGGAACGAATTAAACTCGTATCTCCAGGTACCACTGTATATGTGATAATTACACCTTCCCAAAGGCACCCCAAATCCACCAGAAGGCTCCCTCTCCCCCCAGAACTTACGAATCTTCCTTACATTTCTGAGTTACCGTATCCCTGCATTTTGGTATTGGATTCCCCTTATGCCCAAAGCGGAAACGTTACAGAAGAAGCTGCTGATGCTCTCCAAGTGGGGCTGCTCCCTGGGTCATCAGAGAAAAGGGGGCCTCAGAGACAGGTCCAGGGGGAGAAGGCCAGGAGGAGCTGATGCTGCCCATTGCTCCCCTGGTTGCAAGTTTCCTGGGGATCCTTAGAGTTCAGGAGAGAGAGGGTTCACTTGAAAAAGAGATTTAAGGGGGCCTGCCCCCCAGGAGGGTGCATCTATAGTGATTTTTTTGTTGTTGAAGTAACTTAAAGAGCTGGAGAGGCAGCCAACCCCCAGGGCTGAGTGGCATAAGGGGGAGTCTTGGTTGAGCTACTGACTGCTTGCGAGGCTGCGCATGGCACTTACTATTACGTCATCTCAGTGAAACAGCACATGCTCTTAGGAAGAGTAAATAATGGTGTGTATAGGGGAGCACATTGCAAACGGAAACTAATTCGAGTGAGTTACCTTCATTCTACTGTAGTTACAACCTTCTGATGTATTAACTGAATTTGAATCCAAGTATTGACTTTATCAATTAGAATGCTCATGTTTTAAAGAAAGTCAATGCCTCTTAAGACTCCTTTTTGTTTTGCTCAGGAAAGCAAGTGACTCGATTTTAAAGGTTTTGGCTATATTGAAGAGGCTGATTATGTTAGGCCTTATTGCTTTCTTAAAGGAATTGTGGCACGGACGTGTGCTGGGGGGTGGGAGTGGCTGGGGAGAGGTCAATGGCGGGGGGAGGAGACGTATATAATACTATAAACAATAAGGACTTTTAAAAAAGTAATTGGTTAAAAAGGAAGTATGGAACAAACACATCGCATATAGAATAAAGCACTTAGGGCTATTAGTCTTCTGAGATGGGTCTTTTCAGGACATGATTTCATTGACATTTGGCAAGTCGTTAATCCTCATGTTCAAGGAAATTGCTTTAAAGAAAAAATATGCAAGATGACTGATTTGAGGGACATTACCCCAAAGCAAGAAATGAAGATTTGCAAAATACAGTTTTCATAGAAGTCATTTGTATTCATGTAATGACTAACTTTTGTACTGAAGTGTTCATAGATTAATTTTCTTCTATGATTGACAGACAGAGGCAGATTTTATTATTTACTTTTTGATAAAAAGATGATCTTAAAATTTAGCATTCTAGTTACTGTCCATGCCTGACTGTTAATATTAGTTGCTGAAATCATGCCTCCTTTTACTATAAAAATTCTCTGTTTTTCTTTTTAAATATTACATATTTTTTCCCAATTCTGACACCAATTTTATGTATGGCCCCCCAAAAATCTAGAATTGGTCCAAATGTAAGCCCACAATTGAGTCACTTGAGTGGGAACTGGATCTTGTATGACTTGTATAACAGGTATGAAGGTAATCATGGGCAAAATATAGCATAGCTATAAAGAGATTGAAAATAAAGAAATTCTAACCTACATATAACAGGTTTTTCTAAAGCAGGAAGTGGTATTGGGGCACTAGTTGAGGTGAGAACTGAAGGACATGATTCTCAGAAACAGTCCAATTTTTGAGGGGGACTTTAAAAATTATTTAGATCCATTGGAATAGGCTGAAGGACATCTCAAGTGAAAAGCAAAGCAAAGCAGCTACTGGGGATGGTGGGTGAGAGTGGAAAGACATTATCTGCAAAGGAGTAATTGATAAAAACCAATAGTAAGAAACCAAGATGGAGGCATAGGTAAACACCCAAACTGCTGCCTCACACAACAATTTCAAAACAACTAAAAGACAAAATGGACACCATCCAGAACTACAGGGAAGCTGGCTGAGTGGAAATTCTACAACTAGAACGAAGGAGAGGGGCTCAGAGGAGCTGCAGAAAGCTGAGGTATGGAGACACGTGTGTGAAGAGGGCTGGCAGCAGAGTGCGTGATTGGCTTTCTCAAGCAGGAGGGAGACAGAAGCTCTCAACAGTGCTGAACTCCAGTTCTGGGTGAGACTCTGGGGACCCAGACTCATACGGGGTAAAGCTGGACTGTCAGGAAAGAGAAAAGCACACTGAGTCTCGGATGAGCTGTAGGAGGCAGAGGTACTGAGGCACGTGTGCAGAGAGGGGGGGCAACTGAGTACGCAGCTGGCTTTCTCAAGTGGGAAGGAGACAAAGTCTCCCGACTGCACTGAACTCCAGTTCTGGGCAAGACTCTGGGGACCCAGACTCATTTGAGGAGAAACTGGACTGTCTGGCAGTAGGTGGAACTTGAGGACAGCTTTCTCTCAGAGGTGCTTGCAGGAATTATCACGGGACACTGAGACACAGGGGCCTATTAGGGCAGGGCTGACAGGAAACCAATGCTGTCTGCTCCACCCTGAGACTCTGCCCCAACCAAGCTGAGCACAGGCTTTTGCAAGTCCTGTCTCATAAGGGTGTCTCCAGCACAGAAGCTCACCCAGCATAGACAAAGCTAATCCTCACAGCCAATGGGCCTGAAGGTCAATTCCTCCCAGTGATACCAACAATAATCAAGGCTTAATTACCACAAGATGGTGCACACAGCTCACAAAGGGGTGCACCAAGAGTGTCCACCTCAGGTAACTGGGGAGGCTGAGCCACTGGGCCCTGTAGGACACCTAGCACACAAAGCTACTCTATCAACTCAGGGAAGCAGCCAAAATGCAGAGACAGAGAAACAGATCACAAATGAAAGAAATGGAGGAAAGCAAATGACTGAATATAGAGTTCAAAACCACAGTTATAAGGTTTTTTAAGAATTTTCTAGAAAAGGCCGATAAATTCAGTGAGAACTTTGAGGATATGAAAAAGGACCCACTAGAAATTAAGCATACAGAGATCTAAGAGCAGACTAGAGGTCTGCAAGAATCAAGTCAAAGATTTGAAATAATAAGAAAGCAAAAAACACTTAACCAGAAGCAAAAAATAAAAGAATCCAAAAATATGAAGATAGTGTAAGGAGTCTCTGGGACAACCTCAAGCATACCAACATCCAAATTATGGGGGTGCCAGAAGAAGAGAGAGAGCAAGGTACTGAAAACCTATTTGAAGAAATAATGACTGAAAACTTCCCCCACCTGGTGAAAGAAATAGACTTACAAGTCCAGGAAGAGCACAGAACCCCAAACAAAAGGAATCCAAAGAGGACCACACCAAGAAACATCATAATTAAAATGCCAAGAGCAAAAGACAAAGAGAATATTAAAAGTATCAAGAAAAAAAACCCGTTAATTATCTACAAGGGAGCACCCATATGACTGTCAGCTGATTTCTCAAAAGAAACTAGGCCAGATGGGAGTGGCAAGAAATATTCAAGGTGATGAATCACAAGAACCTACAACCAAAATTACTCTATTCAGCAAAGCTATCCTTCAGAATTGAAGGGCAGATAAATAGTTTCACAGATAAGTAAACGCTAAAGAGTTATCACCACCAAACCAGTATTATATGAAATGCTGAAAGTTACTCTTTAAGAAGAGGAGGAAGAATAAAATGATAAAGATAAAATCTATGAACAATAAATACATGTCTATCAACAAGTAAATTTAAAAACCAAGTGAATAAAAAAATTTGATGAACAGAATAAACTGGTGAATATAATAGAATCAGGGGCATAGGAAGGAAGTGGACTGACAATTCTTAGGGGGAAAAGGGTGAGGGGGATGCGGGGAGAGACTGGACAAAAATAATACACCTGTGGATGAGGACAATGTGGGGGGGAGGAGTAAGGGCAGAAGGCGGGGTAGGAACCGGGTGGAGGGGAAATATGGGGGAAAAAGAGGAACAATTGTAATAATTTGAACAATAAAGGTTTATTAAATTTAAAAAAAAAGAAAAAAAAAACCACACTAGTAAATCCTAACCAGTTTGGCTCAGTGGATAGTGAGTGTATCAGCCTCGGGACTGAAGGGTCCCAGGTTCAATTCCAGTTAAGGACATGTACCTTGGTTGCAGGCACATCCCCAGTAGGGGGTGTGTAGGAGGCAGCTGATTGATGTTTCTTTCTCATCCATGTTTCTAACTCTCTATCCCTCTCCCTTCCTCTCTGTAAAAAATCAATAAAATATATTAAAAAAAACCCCAAACACCACAATAGTTAAGTGCTTGAATGCCAATGGAATTTGGAGAAAAAGTATGTTTAAGTTTCATGTCTTGTGGTAGAGGAAGAAATAAGTAATGCTTAACATTTAGTAGAAAAAAAACCATTCAAATATGTATATTAAAATGTTAAGGGTAATTATAAGTACAGAGATAGACTGTGGTTCTTAATTGGTAAGGGGTGGTGAATTATCAAGTCAACTGAATACAGAAAAATAGAAATAAACTAAAGCATGGTAAATAGAAAAGAAACAAGGTGGCAGAATTAAGTTCAAATATTTTTATCACAAAAATGCAAGTGGACTAATGTTCCTCACTTAAAAGTCTCAGACTATAGTGTACAATCCAATTATATGCAGTTTACAAGAAGATATAAAATATAATAGCGTAAGTTTGAAAAATAAAGGGGTTCTTAAAAAAATAACAGGAAAATATGAACCCAAAGAAAGCTGCCATGTATCCTGTTTTTATTTTGTTCGTCAGTTTATTTTGTTCATTAGATTTCACGTGTGAGTGAGATTATATGGCGCGTGTCTTTCTCTGACTGGCTTATTTCACTTAGCATAAATTCAATGAAAAAAGAAAGCTTCCTTAGTGATATTAATATCAGACAAAATGGAATTATGGGGACACAAGCATTAAAAAGCATGATGGGAGATATTTCAAAATGATAGGTCTACATAAAGAAATGCGGAAGTCATAAACTTCAGTAAGCCTTACAGCATAGACTCAAAATATATAACACAAAACCCGAAAAATTACAAGAAATAAAACTCATCCTGGTGGGAGGCTTCACCACAGTGTTTCTTAGAATCAAACTCCTCAGGCAATGTGGAAAAAAATGGCAGGGTCTAACTAATGCATACATAATCTTTACCTAACAGAATATGCATAGGGTGCTTTAAAAAAAATAAAGACCATGGGCAAGGCCAAAACTTCAGTCTCACAGTCTGAAAACTATCTCATTGGCTTCTTTTCAGATCCAAGAAATAAAATTAGAAAAACAATGCCTATCAGTAGATGAGTGGATAAAAGAGCTGTGGTACATTTACACGATGAATGCTACTCAGCCATAAAAAAGAAGGATCTAGTGCCCTTTGCAACAGCATGCATGGACCTGGAGAAGATTAAGCAAGTCGGAGAAAGACAAATACCATATGATTTCACTTACGTGTGGAATCTAATGAATCTAATGAACAAAAGAAACTAACAAAATAGAAACAGATTCATAGATACAGAGAACAGACTGACAGCTGTGAGAGGAGGGAGGTGGGGGACTGGGTGGAAAAGGTGAAGGGATTAATCAGAACAAACACACACACCAGGCGGTAGTATGGTGATTACCAGGTGGAAAGATGTGTGGGCGGAGGTAGAAGAGGGCAAAGGGAGATACATGGTGATGGAAGGAGACTCAACTTGGGGTAGTGAACACACAATGCAATATACAGTATTATAGGACTGTACACCTTAAACCTATATAATGTTATTACCCAATGTCACCCCAATGAATTCAATAAAAAGAAAATAACAAAAAATAGCTTAATTATAATACGTTTGAAAACAAAGCCTTTCTCATGTATAACTCCAGTAAGTGTTACTCCTCTGAACTAAAGGAAAGTGAATTATAAATATTTAGAAGAAATGGTAATAAGTTCTATATTTCTTAACTTCTGAAATACAGCCAAAGAAGTATTCTGAGGGAAGTTCATGGTCTTCCTTTAAACAAAAAAAGGAATATTAGTTTCAGGTACAACTCCAGTAATTGGTAAAGGAACAACAGAATAAAACCAAGGAAAGAGAAGTAAATAAAGGTGAAAAAATAAGAATCAATGTCATTTTAGATGACACCAAGCATGTCAAACTCTTGGCCCACGGGCCACATGCCTCATTTATTTGGCCCATGTTAGCCTTTGAGTTTGACATGCTTGATCTACACAGCCAAATGCTAAATATTTAAAAGGAACAACATAGGCAAATCTCTGGCAAGTGCGATTTAGAAAATTGGAGAACACTATTAAGAATTCTAAATTATTTAGAAATTTGTCAATGTACTTAAACCTAGGCAATATGGATTTCTTAGAAATATGCATATGTGCACACCCATACACAATTGACCCAAGAATGAGCAAACTTCAATAAAAAAGTCAATGAAACATTAAAACTGTGATTTAACATACATATCTCACTCAAAATAATTTGAAGACTAAAGAGTTTGAGTAAAGTTTTACCCAGATTTGATGGAGCAAACAATCCTTTTCTTCTGTAACAGTGGTTCTCAACCTTCCTAATGCCACAGCCCTTTAATATAGTTCCTCATGTTGTGGTGACCTCCAACCTAAAATTATTTTTGTTTCTACTTCATAACTAATTTTGCTACTGTTATGAATTGCAATGTAAAATCTGATATGCAGGATGTATTTTCATTGTTACAAATTGAACATAATTAAAGCATAGTGGTTAATCACAAAAAATATATAGTTATATATTGTGAAATATTTATTTCTAATTACAAATAAATGAAATTTTGTCTTGAAGCATGGTGTAGCATGGGTAACAGTCAATATAACAACAGTAAACGATATTGCTACATTTTGGGACAGTATATGTAAAAAGCCAACTTCAGTGCAAAGGTTGAGATTGCTTCTTTCTCACCAGATCAGAAATTCTCGGGGCAGTCTTTGCAAGAGCACAACGAAGATCATCTCCTACATCAAGTCTACTACTGTATTTAGACTTGATAACCAACAAGTTGGAAAACCCTGTTTCACAAAAATATTTTGTTGGAAATGGGAGAAGAAAGCACAACACAGTCTCAGAACAGGATATGACTGCAAACACTTGATCCAGAATTTTCTAACTGGCATTGTGGAGAAATCAGTTCTCACTGCATCGCTGTTAATAAGTTCAATGAACTCCTCTTGTTCTGTCTCAGGAACTTCAACTTTGACTGTGAATAGGCTTCTGGCAAGTGAAAATGGGGTATCAAGTAGATTCGGAAAGTACGATGGAATTTCTTCTGCAAGCATGTGCAGTGTTCTTTCACAGAAATTATCACTGTAATCCTTTTGTCTGGTTCAATGTCATGTTCCTCAAAGAAAGCAGGTAAGATAGGCAACATGTACATTTTATTTTCACCCGTCTTTTTTTTTTTTTTTTTTTTTTTGGCCAAAGCTGAAGTTTCATTTGCAATGATCAGATCTTTTCAGACAAATCGAGGCATGTTGCATTTGGTCTTTGCAGTGATAAATTTAACTCATTCAAGATGACAAAGATGTCCACCAAGTAAGCTATATTCTGCAGTTCACTTTTATTACTGAAAAGTGCTTCAAACTGCAGTTTTGCTTTCTGATTAAAAAACGTGTTGAGTCCATCACAAAGCTCAAAAACACGTTTTAAAGCTTTTCCTCTTGACAACCATCTCACTTCAGCATGAAATAGCAGCATGTTTGGTGCATCCAACTCGTTGCACAGTTGCGAAAACAGTCGACTATTTAAAGTGCTAGCCTTTACAAAATTGATAGAACATATACTTTTCATTACTTCTTGTAACTCTTGTGGCAGGGTCTTCGTTGCTAATATTTGCCAATGAATCATACAGTGAGTTTCGATGACTTGTTGACTCATTCAGTACAAAATGTTGAAATCCAGATCAACATCCTAGCATAGCTGGAGCACCATCTGTGCAAACACCACAAACATTTTCCCAAGAGATCTTAATGCCCTTTCAGAAATGAACCAATTGTGTCAAATATATCACATTCAGTAGTTGTTGTTTCAAGAGGTTTGCAAAAAGAAACTCATCTTTAAAATTGCCATTATTAATATACCTCACGTAAGCCAGTAACTGTGAACAGCTTGCAATGTCTGTAGATTCATCAAGCTGGATACTAAATGTTGGAAGTGAAGCAGATTTAATTTCCTGGATTACCTGATCAAGAATATCAGCAGACATGTTATCTATTCTGCAGACAGTGTCATTAGATAAGAAAATTGCACTCAATTTCGTAACAAATTGGTCTGATCATAACTCGAACAATGTCTTTGGCCGCTGGCAACAGTAAATCCTCAGCAATGGTGTGAGGTTTCATAGCTTTGGCGATTCTGAGTGCCACCAAATATGAAGCTTCAATGGCTGCTACATTTTGTTTGTGGTATTGGCAAGCCTGGCTTTCTTGAGTCCATCAGATTTGCTTCTAAAACAATTGGTATCCTTGCTGGCAAAGCTCGGATGCTTGCAATCAAATTGGCATTTTAGTTTGTTCAGCTTCATAGCTTCGTCTGATAGAACTTCACAACAAATAAAACATTGCGGTTTCTCAATTTCAGCTGTAGCTATTGAGGTAAAACCATACTGTAAAAATTCCTCACTATATTTTTATTCTTAACATTCTTCTCTACATGATCCATTGTCATGTGATGGTTTGCTAATGAAAATAATATATAACAACAGTTTAAATACAAAAGATGATAGATGGTGTAGTTCAGTCAATACAGTTCATTAAAGTTTCCTGTGGTTTACCATTCCCTGTGTTATTGTTTTTTACATACCTGTTACTATCACAAGGGGGCAATATTCACATCAACCACAGCTGAATATAAAAAGACAGGTTAGCATCAAATTGGTACATATATTTTTTTGCAGTAGTTGATGATTTTACTGTACGTGATTTTACATTTACCCAGTAATTATAATTCATGAAGTGTCGTTTTACCTCCAATACCGCTGCTTTCAACACAGTAGCTGTTTTTAACAGAGTACATAGCTGCTTTCAATACAGCAGCTGTTCTCTACACATGTGTGACTGGTCCGCATAAGTACATTATGGTGCCAACCCTGTCACATACACCTGTATTTGTACAGGGTGTATGTGATGAGGTTGGCACGATGATGTCATCACACCAGGTACTTGTATGTGGGCGTATCTGCATGTGGGCGGACCTGCCTGGAGACGGATAGAGGAGTGCTATCTCGGTTCCTAAGACCATCGGAAATATGTGTTTTCTGATAGTCTTAGGCGACCTCTGTGAAAGGGTCGTTCGACCCCCAAAGAGGTCGCGACCCACAGGTTGAGAACCGCTGTTCTATAAGATTTGCCACAGAACATATTTAAAGGAAAATTCATAAAATGTGTTTTTATATGGCTATAACTAAAGAGAAATTAGGTCAGCCAGAACTATAGGCCAATCTCACTTATGAACATTGATATTAAAATTCAAATAAAAACTGGAAAGTCAAGTGGGAATTTATAACAGGAATATAAGAATGTTCAAACTCTATGAAGGCTATCAGTGGAATCACTACATTAGCAAATTAAGAGAAAACAGGTGTGTACATTCATCCCAATCAATGATAAAAAAGGATAACTTTAAGAAAATCCATTGGTGATAAAATCTCATGGCAAATAAAGACAAAGACTTAGTAAACATCATAATTCTTGCCGACAGTTAACTATTCTCATTGAGGTTGTCTCTATTTCTCCTACTTAATAGTATTGTGCTAGACATCTTCACCATTTAAAACAACAGGAGAAAGAAAAAAGCATAAGGACTTAAAAGGAAAAGAAGCCAAAATTTCTTTATTTGCACATTATTTATAGCAAATCCAAGAGGAACAACTCAAAGTATGAAACTAATAATAGAGTTGAGCCAGGTTTCATGTGATAGGATCAGTATAAAAAATTAATCATGTTCCCATACACCAGCAGCAACCAATAAATAGATATGGAAAAGTATTATTTTCAGTGTAAGAAAAAAAATATCCGGTAAAACTACAAATCTAATAAAATATAGGGAAGCTCTTTAAGGGAAAAAAAACCTATTGAAGAGAAATAGAGCAATGGAAAAAGTTTTTTATCACACAGAAAAAACACACAATATACTTGTTAATTTACAAAAGTGTAAATCATATAGAAACTACATTACTCAATTGGAACACTCAATATTGTTAAAGATGTCATTTCTCCACAAATTTATCTACGAATTTATTGTAATGCCAAAAATCCCAATGAGATCTTTAATGGAACTCACCAAACCGATTTTGAAATCCTTATAGAATAGTCAGTGAACAAAATAGATGTTTGTAAAAGGAACTTACCAA
This sequence comes from Lasiurus borealis, assembly GCA_004026805.1. Taxonomy (NCBI): domain Eukaryota; kingdom Metazoa; phylum Chordata; class Mammalia; order Chiroptera; family Vespertilionidae; genus Lasiurus; species Lasiurus borealis. The sequence goes on from PVJN01019929.1 coordinate 31,546, forward strand.
ACATTAGGATATATTATGCAGCTGTAGTAATTACCATAGCATAGTGTTGGTGCAGAAGGGGACAAATAGATCAGCATCAACATAGAGAACACCAAAGGAAATGGAAAACCTTTCTATGAGGAAGGTGGCATTAAAATGCATCCTTTCTACTCCTAGAAATATTTTGGTCCTTGTTCTTTTGAGTTTGCTAGAGTTTTGATTATATTTTTTATTAAAGAATGAAAATTTAAAAATCAATAAGGAAATAAGGCTCATTCATTAAATCATGTTGGGAAAATAACTTTCATATGAAAAAATGAATTGCTTCCTGACTGTTCACAAAAATGCTTTATTTTTATTTATTTTTTATTTTTTATTAAGGTATTACATGTGTACATATCTTCCCATTGCCCCCTCACCCCACTCCCATGCATGCCCTCACCCGCCGTGTCTTGTGTCCATTAGTTATGCTTATCTGCATGCATACAAGTCTTTCAGTTGATCTCTTATCTCCCACACCCCTCCCCAATACTGCTTTTGCTGTGTTCCATAGATTTTGGATTGTTGTGTTTTCAGTGTCCTTTGTTGCCATGATGTTTTTTTTATCTCTCTGGTATCTCAGTCATTGTTTAATAGCATGGTATTTAGTCTCCAAGTGTTTGATATTTTTATTGTTTTTATTGTAGTTGATTTCGTTTTATGCCATTGTGATCTGAGAAGATGCTTGATATGATTTCTATCTTTTTGAATTTTAAAAGACTGCCTGTGTTCTAATATGTGGTCTGTCCTTGAAAATGTCCTGTGTGCACTGGGAAGAATGTACATTCTGTAGCTTTGAGGTGAAATGTTCTAGAGATGTCAAATAAGTCCATCTGATCTAATGTGTCATTTAGGATTTCTGTTTCTTTGCTGATTTTTTGTTTAGTTGATTTATCCAGTGGTGTCAGTGGGGTATTCAAGTCCCCGACTATGACTGTATTGCTATCAATCTCTCCCTTGATATCTTCCAAAAGTTGTTTTATGTATTTGGGTGCTCCTGTATTGGATGCATATATGTTTACCAGAGTTATATCTTCTTGTTGAATTGCTCCCTTTAGTATTATGTACTGGCCTTCCTTATCTCTTATTATGTCATTTACTTTGAGGTCTATTTTATCAGATATGAGTATCACAACCCCAGCTTTTTTCTCATTTCCATTTGCCTGAAAGATGTTTTTCCATCCCTTCACTCTCAGTCTGTGTGAATCCTTTGTTCTGAGGTGGGTCTCTCTCTTGCAGACAGCAAATATATGGGTCATGTTTTCATATCCATTCAGCTACCCTATGTCTTTTGATTGGTGCATTTAATCCATTTACATTTAATGTTATTATTGACAAGTTCATGTTTGTTGTCATATTTTTCCTTAGTGTTTGTGTTCTTACCTTTTTCTTTCTTCTTTTTATAGCAGTCCCATTAGCATTTCTTACATTGCTGCTTAGTAGTGATAAACTCTTAGCCCTTTTTTGTCTGTGAGGCTCCTGATTCCACCTTCAATTTTGAATGATAGTCTTGCTGGGTATATTATTTTTGGGTTCAGTCCCTGGCTTTGCATCACTTTGTAAATTTCATTCCATTTTCTTCTGGCCTGGAGTGTTTCTGTTGAGAAATCCGTTGATATTCTAATAGGAGAACCCTTGTAGGTACCTTTTTGTCTCTCTCTGGAAGTCTTTAAGATTCTTACTTTGTTGGTAGTGTTTGCCAATTTAATTATGATGTGTCTTGGTGTTGGTATTTTAGGATTCATCTTCTTTGGGACTTTATGGACTTGCATGGTTCTTGGACTTGTATGTTTTTTTTTTCTTGCCAATATCAGGGAAGTTTTCTGTCATTATTTCTTCAAACAGCTTTTCTATTCCTTGCTTCTCTTCCTCTCCTTCTGTTACTCCTATTATACAAACATTGTTTTGTTTAGTGTTGTCTCAAAGCTCCCATAAGCTCTTTTTAAGTCTTCTTTCCAGTTGCTGCTGTTTGTGTATTTTTTCCTACCTTGTCTTCTCATCCACTGATGTGGTCCTCAGCCTCTTCTAGTCTACTGTGTAAGCCTTCCATTGTGTTCTTTATTGCAACTATGTCGTTCTTCATCTCCTCTTGGCTTCTTTTCATGTTGGTGACATTCTCATTCAGCTCCTTATAGTCCTCATTGAGTTGTGTGTATTTGTCATTCAACATCCTTATAACCATTACTCTGAATTTTTTCTGTGATAAACTACTAGCCTCAATTTCATTTAACTCCCTTTCTGGTGATTCCTCTTTTTCTTTCCTTTGGGGATTGTTTTTTTGTCTTCCCAACTTTTCCTATACTGTTTTAATTGTAGATCCAATCACTTTACTACCCAGGTTCTTTTGGGGATAGTGCTACTGGTGTAATCTCTCAGGACTCTTGAGCTTGGTAATTTAGTATGGCTCCCTACTTGAGCTATTTGGGTTCTCTTGATGTAGGCCTGTGAGCTTGAGAGGCACAACTCTGGTGTCTAGAGGTCAGCATCCGTGGAGGGGAGTGTCCCAATTTTTGCTGACTTGCACCTTTAATTGAAATCACGCGTGCCCAGTGGACTCACAGTGGTACCCAGAAATCATCTGTTGGGGTGATAGAGCTCATGGGACCTGCACTCTGGAACAGTGTGACTGTGGTGTTCAGAGTTCTGTAGTTGTGGGTGGGCAGACTCAGCTTTTGCTGTTGCACCTGTGGTGGAGAGGGGCCCACTTCCAGTGGCAGCTCACAGGGGCATCCACGGTAAGTTTGCTTGCGAGGCACACTGAAGCGATCTGAAGGGCCTGGCAATGTAGCTGCGTAATTGAGGCATCTGTGGGAAGTTATTCAGGAAGAAGGAATTCAGAATTTCAACTGTGGGGCAGCGTGCCCTTGTCTGTGCAGAATCACACCCAGCAGAGTCTCACACCTGCTCTCCTGAGCGCCCTGTGGATAGATGGGCTCAGGGGGCCTGCTTGTTGGAAATACACATCTGTGGAGGTGCCTTTGCTGGCACAGAACTCTGATGCCCTCTGAGGGGTCCTAGCACTGATGTTGCACAGAGAAGGTGTCCATGGACAGTTTTTCAGGAAGAGGGATTTCAGAATTTCTACTGCAGGGCTGCACACCCTTATTTGTACAAAATCACACCTGTGGGGGCTCCCAGTGGCTCCCAGGCGCTGCCTACAGAATGGTATGCCCTGGATGTCTGCACACGCTGGAAATGCACAAATGTTTTGTCCAGAGTTCTGCCACTGGGGCGGGGGAGGTTGCACTTACTGCTGCCGAGGGGTGCACCTTGGAAGTGAAGGTCCCAGGGGCATGGGTCTGCAGGTGGGGCAGCAGGATTTTTTTACACAAAATACTTTAGATGAATTAAATGTTTAAGTTAAAAAGAACCTTTAAAATAGCCACAAGAAGTTGTAGGATAATTTCTTTATTACTAGGGCATGGAAGACATAAGATATAAATCACTAAAAGCATAACACACGGAAGGAAAATAATACATTTGACTATATCAACATAGACACTTCGTAATAATAAAAAGCTAATATGCAAATGGCCGTCATGCCATAATGACCAATCAACAGGGACCTGAGGCTGTGTGGCACTCTGTTGCTGGGCTAGGGGACCTCAGATCATGCCGCCCCAGTGCCAGGCTGGGGGCCCTGAGGCTGTGCCCCCCGCCTAGCAGGGCTTGACAGAGGACCTGAGGCTGCACCCCCTGCCCAGCAGGGGTGGGGTGGGCCAGGTCTGCGTCTCATGCTATTTTGAGGCACGCAGTTGGCCAGGGACTTGACTTGGACCCACAACATGCCCCATACTTTGACAGGAGGGAGATTGTCATAGAAATTTTGCTATTTTTTTTTTCATTTTTGACACTTCTATTATAGAGAAAGGGCAACTAGATAGCCCATGGGCATGGACAATAGGGTGGTGAAGACCTGGAGGGGTGGGAATGACAGAGGCTAAAGGGGGAGAAATGGGAGATATCTCTAATACTTCAACTATATAAACAAATGAATGAATAAATGCACACAATAACAAATTAAAATTAGGTTGAATTTGAAAACTGCACATTTGAGCTCTACACTGCCTTGAGAAACAGGCGTTAATTACTTCCATGTTCTAGATGAGAAAATGGAAGCTTCGGGTGCCTCATGGCATGGCTAGGAGGCAAGTAGGAGACAAGAGTTCAGGGAAGACTCCAGGCTTTCCCCAGCCCCCATGAGCCACAGGGCCCAGTCCCCTGAAATTGAGTCATTATCACCAGCTGTCTACTTGGGGTTCATCTGTACTCTCGCCTGGCTTCAGTGACAATTAGGGACCTGGGGAGAGCTGTGCTTACAGATGGGAACCGAGTTGAGCAGGCAATATAGAGACTAAACCCCCAGCACTCTTTGTGCATCCAGTAGACAAAAGGGTTGGTGACAAACTGGTTGATAAAAGAAACATGCTTCGTTTCTTTTTGTACCTTATTTTTCCAGATTTCAAAATGTCATGAAGCAAGTGTGGTAATATCTAGTATCGGTGAGATTTGGCACAACATAATAGTGGTATTATTTTTTTTTTAAATATATTTTTTATTGATTTCAGAGAGGAAGGGAGAGGGAGAGGTAGGAATATCAATGATGAGAGAAAATCATAGATCTTCTGCCTCCTGCATGCACTATTGGGGATCAAGCCCACAACCTGGGCATGTGCCCTGACTGGGAATCGAACCGTGACCTCCTGGTTCATAGGTTGATATTCAACTCCTTGAGCACATTGGCCAGAAAAAGTGGTATTATTTTTAATAAGCAATTACAATTGTTTTTAGGAGAAATCAGGGAAAGAAGGGAAAAAAAAAAGAAATTTCTAGTTGGCAAAAGCAGCTAGTTGGTTACCATGATCAAGTCTTACGTTACTCTCAGTAAGACATGTATGTAAGCTTTTATGAGTACAGAAATACTTCTAGAAAGGTTTGACATTTATTAAAGTGTATGTTATTGCAGGAAAAATTGTATATATCAAAGAACTTTCAACATGTTATAATGTATTTAAAATAATTTTGACTACTAGGAAGTTTTCTATAATTGTATGCACTCTCAGGCAAAATTTTATATATCAAATAACTTTAAAAGTATTATGATGCATT
>PVJN01019930.1:0-36608 GCA_004026805.1 Lasiurus borealis
GAAAGACATGACACTCAATATATAGAAAGGAAAAGAATTGGAGCAAAGGCAGTAAGAACTAAAAGGAAGGGGAAACACCCTGAGATAGATTCAAAGAATTTTCATGATGTAGAAAAATAGAAAGTGAGCCAAATCTACTAAAATTGCATGCTCTTGATTTTATGTAATAAGAGGAGAAGAGAGAATGATATAAGATATATATTAAGCAAAAGAATAAATAGGTATAGAAGGAGGAAATTATACATTTGAGAAATTATTGATCAGAATGTATAATATGTATGAATACTCTAATATACACCAAACTTTTGATATTGGTCAGGTATTCATTTTCCATTAAACATATTTCACCTGAGACTTTATAGATATTTTTAACCATCTGGAATTTCTACAAGCTGTACTAAGGATGTTAAATTATACCAGTAATTCTATTAGCTAAATATATACACAGTTCTGAGAAATAGTAATTTTCAAATTAAAAATTTTAATTGAAAGATTGGTTGGCACAGGGTGGGGATTGGGAGAAATGAGAAAATATTGACCAAAGGGTACTTTTTAAACTTCTAGTTATAAAATGAGTATATCCCGAGGATCTATTATACAGCATGGTGACTACAGTTAATAATACTGTATTACATACTTGAATGTTGCTAGAAGAGATATCATAAATGTTTGCCACACACAAAAAAAAGGTAATTATATTAAGTGATGGATGTGTTAACTAACCTTATTATGCTAATTATTTTTCAATAACTATGTGTATCAACTTATCATAGAATACACCTTAAATTTACACAGTTATATATCAACTAGAATCCTGGTGCACAGATTTGTATACCAGTGGGGTCCCTCCGCCTGGCCTGTGGGGATCAGGGCAAAATCAGCTCTTTGACATCTCTGACGAGTACAAGATGGAGAGAGGATGCAGGCCAGGCTGAGGGACCCCACTGGTAAATGATCAGGGCTACAGAGAGAAACAGGAGGTTGACCAGCTAGAGACAGACCACAGGAGGGCTCCAGGGTGTGTCTGGCCCATCTTGCCCAGTCCCAATTGGCCAGACACCAGCAGCAAGCTAATCTACCGGTCAGAGTATCTGCCCCCTGGTTTTCAGTGCACATAATAGTGACCAGTTGAATGGTCAAATGAACGGATCGACACTTAGCATATTAGGCTTTTATTATATAGGATTATATCTCAGTAAAATAAAATTAAAACAAATAAATAAAATTTTAATTGAAGGAAGATTTTATAAAATGTGTTTGTCTTCAATAGCATTTCTGAAGTCTATTTCAATTAAAATAAATATTTATTGGTATGTTTTATCTACATTACTAAAGAAGCTCTTACAAAGTAGAGCTCTGGTCTTATCATTTAATTACACAAAGGGAGAACTACCACCACCATTACCCTTAGAAATGCTACCGTTCTACCTGGCATTCTCTTACTTATATTCTACTGCCAGTTTATTTTTCCTAAACCACGCCATCCATTACACGGCCCCTGTGCTATTTTCTGATTCAGAGTAATTAGTCCAGGAAACACTAATAGATTAATTCTCTGTGTGCATCACAGCAGAATCCTCCACAGCATCCTCAAATGTCAGGTCGTTAATCTGCTTAGTATGTTTGGGACCAGAAGAAATATTTAGAAAGTAAATATAAATAAGGTCTGATCTATTTTTCTTCATAAGTCTAAAATTTAACTTTATACTTGCAGCCTATGATGTTAATTTGGATCACCAGTGAGCCACATTTATTCACTACTGGGCTTAAAATACCTACTATAAGACTTCTATAAACAGAAGAAAATCTGGTTTATGAATTGTTTTGCCAATCAGAAATTTATTTTAATAAGCATCATGTACTGTCACCCATATTCCCTAAAAATTCCCAATAAAAGAAAATGTACTTAATGCATGTTCTTATGATAATTAAAGTAACCTTATTAAATATTACTTTTGTATTATGTATTTTCTATCCAAATGAGCCTTTCAGTATTCTGCTATAATTATTTGTATACTAGAGGCCTGGTGCACAAAATTCGTGCACAGGTACAGTCCCTAGGCCTGGCCTGTGATCAGGGCCATCTTCACTGGTTGCCTACATCTGGCCCTGACCTCGCTGCCTTCAACCCCAGTTCCCTGTTCACCATCAGTCAATCAGAGCCTGCTGACCAGGGAAAGGGACCAAGTGGTGGTCAGTATTCCTCACAGTGACTGGTCAAAGAGTCATTCTGATTGTTCCACTGTTAGGGTCAATTTGCATATTACCTTTTTATTATATAGGATTATTAACTGTTAAATTTCCAATTATTCATGTGTGGATTATCCATGATAGTCTTTAAACCCAAGATGGGTTTTCCTCAGAATTGAGTATATTTTAGGCTAATTTCTTGGTTTACCAGGTATTCTTGTGTGTGTTTAGTAAAAATAATTATAGCTTAAGTCATATATACCATCTGTAGGAAGCAAAAATCTTCTGCTGGGGGAAAGTGATATAATAGCATTTCAAATCTAATAAATAATTATTTTATTATCCATAATACATTTATGTTTTTCAACTTTTCGCTCCCTTCAGTTTGTGAAATGAATATGGAAAGCATAGCAAATCACTATGTATATCTTTAAGCATGGCCTTCCCAGACCTGGGTATTTTCTGGGCACCCATCAAAATGTCAGGCACACAGTAGCTATAGCTGTTGAAAATTGTCTCTAAATATTTTATATTAATTCTCCTGTTATTTAATTTTGTAACTAAAAATAAAACCTAAGAATAGTGAATTTAATTGTGGTAATTTATGTGGTTATATTATAATTATTAAGGGGAATAAACTCTTATTTCTCAGCTGCAATGATTATTGGGAGCTACTTATGATTAGTTTTACTTAAGATTACCTGGGTTTCGCTTTTCAACCAAACGATAACAAATATCAAATATCTTGTATCTCACTAGTAATAATTTCGGGTTAAAAAAAATGAACTAATAGTGTAGTGGATACATTAAATTACAATGTAATGACAACTGTCAATACTTATTGTAGGGGAGGAAAAATGGCGGTGGAATAGACAGACGCATCTGAAGCTTTGTCGCTGGGCAGAGGGAGAGAGAGCAGCTGAAGGTTGCACGGGGAGTGTTTGTTGGCAAGTTAAGAGTCAGTTATCCTTCAGGAGAAGGCAGGGAACTGCTGGACGGGGCTTTCCTGGCCAGACAGCCCCACTGCCATGGGGTTTTTGTCGGCCAGAGCCACCAGCGCGAACGCGAAGACCACACCATCTTAAAGAGGGAGGGAGATGGATGTCTGCGGTGGTCTGAAAACTGCAACTACAGATCTCACCAAACAGCCAGGGACCCAGAACACTGCTCTCCAATGAGTGCAGACACACAGAATCACAGGAGATCCACACAGCACAAGGAAAAGTCAGATTTCACCTGGGATAAGGTGAGTTCTTCTGTCCCTCAGAACAGAGACGTGCACACTGTGGGAACCAGACTGCGGGAAAGCTGCCTCTGGAGAGGTCCACAGATGTGGGGCAGGGTGTAATCACTAAGTGGGGAAGCAGACTTTCAGGCTGTTGACAGAGGGGAGCTCTGGAAAACAACTCATTTTGATCTGAGGCAGAAGGACAGCCTGGGGGTTATTAGAGTGTCCCAGCTGCAAAATCCCCACAAACCGGTTTTGACAACCACAGAGTAGCAGGATCTGAGCACAGCATAGAAAGGTCCTGTGCTTTATATCAGAGGTCAATTTTGAAACACTGCCACCCATTGGATGATGCACAAATTGACTCTCGCATAACCACAAAAGAATAAAGAGATTAAAACAGCTGCAGTAGAACACAGAGAACTGCAATACCTTCCCTACTGGGAAACAGGAGTGCCAAGCAGAACAACAGTGGAATTGAATGACCATTCTATATTTTTTTATTATTTTTATTTTTTTTCTTTCTTTAAATTTTTTATTTTATTTTGCATTTTTGCACATTTTAATAAAAATTTATTTTTTTCTTTCCTCCTCAATTGATTTTACCTTTTTAATTATTACATTTTTGTTTTCAACTACCATTATTACTACTACTATTTTACCTTTTTGGAAAAAAAACAAGTGTCATTTTGTTTTTTCTTTATTTTACTTCAGGATTACAGTTCTACATTCTATTTTCATCCATCCTTTAGCATAATTTTACTCCATCTCAACTCTACCTTTATGCCAACACTTTCCTCCTAACTTTCCCAATTTTGTTGTCTTGTTTCTCTTTCCCTTTTCCAACTTTAGATTCTCCCTGTTCTTTCTCTTTACCTGGTTAAAATTTCACCCCACTTATGTATCTAATTTCAAATCCCCTACTACAAGTCCATACAAACCTCTCTCTTCTTGTCTTCACTAGCCAAAAAGTTGTTTTTCTCTATGTCCTTTTGTTGTTATTTGCCTGAACGGTGATCATATTGATATTTTGTACTTTTCGTGAGATTGTTTTAGCATATTCTACTTGTTTTATTTTGCTTTATGCTTGCTTTTTTTTTATTTGTTTTTTACCTCTTTTCCCTCACCTCCCTCGATACCAGTTGTTATTTGTAGTTTGTATTAATCTCCAGGTACTGGTTGCTGGCCTTTGTTGGGATTAGTGACTGTTCTATTGGAGTTTTCTCCTGACATCTATATTTGTTTCCACTTTTATCTCTTATCCTCTTTCTTTTCTCTCTGGCTTCTTTTTCTCCTTCTCTTTTCTTCTTCTTCTTCTCCTTTTTATTTTTTTATTTTATTTTATTTTTTGTTCATTTATTTATTTATTTTATGCTCCCTCTCCCAATTTGATTATGGCACTTCTTTCCTTTCTTTTTTCCTCATTTTCCGCTTCTTCTTTCTCTACTTACCCTTAATTGGTCTTTCATTGGTGGTCACCTTTTTTGTGATTATTACCATCGGGAATATATTTCTGTTCAGTGCTTTGTATGTTGTACCGGGTCATGTGTTAGTTTGTGCCTTTGAATCAACGTAGGAGAGTGAACTAAATAACCAGACATCTGAGAAGAAAGACCATGGGCAGACGAAGAAAATGCCCACATATGACAGAAAGGTAGGTATCATCAGAAAAGGAAGTAAACGAAATAGAAGCAGAAATAAGCCTTCCAGAGAAAGAGTTCAGAGACATGATCATAAGGTGGATGAAAAGAATGGAAGACATAATTGACAATGTGAGTAAGAGCCAAGAGAAAATGAAGAATACCCAAGGAGAAAAGAAGAAGCAAGAAGAAATGCAAGAAGAAATGAAAAATGATATCACAGATTTAAAGAACTTAATAGAAAGCATCAAAAGTAGATCAGAAGTAGGAGAGGACCGCATCAGTGAGCTAGAAGACAGGGTAGGAAAAAATACCCAGGTACAGCAGCTTCTAGAAAAAAAAAAGTTAAAAAGCAAGAGGAGAGCCTAAGGGAACTTTGGGATAACATGAAACAAAATAACATCCACATAATTGGGGTTCCAGAAGGAGTGGAAACTGAGCAAGGATAAGAGAACCTGTTTGAAGAAATAATGACAGAAAATTTCCCCAAAATAGGAAAGAAAAAACCCACACAAATCCAAGAAGCTCACAGAGTCCCAAGCAAAAGGAACCCCACAAAACTGACACCAAGGCACATTTAAAGTGGCCAGAGAGAAACAGAAAGTTACTTTCAAAAGAACCCCCATAAGACTAGGTACTGATTTCTCAACAGAAACTTATTAGGCCAGAAGGGAATAGAATGAAATATACAAAGTCATGCAAAGGAAGGGTCTGAATCCAATAATACTGTACCCTGCAAGGCTTTCAATAAAAATTGAAGGTGAAATCAGAAGCTTCACAGACAAAAAAGGACTAAGGGAATATATTACCACCAAACCAGCAATGCAACAAATGTTAAAGGGTCTGCTGTAATAAAAAGAAATAGGAAGCGAAGAAGGAACTCTGGGGTAAAAACTAAAAATGGCGACAGATAAGTACCTGTCAATAATAACTTTAAATGTAAATGGATTAAATGCTCCAATCAAGAGACATAGGGTAACTGATTGGATAAGAAAACATGATCCATATATCTGCTATCTACAAGAACCCCACCTCAGGAAAAGAGATGCACAGAGATAGAGGGTAAAGGCATGGAAGATGGTATTTCAGGCAAATGAAAATGAAAAAAAAAAGCTAGGGTTGCAATACTTATATCTGACAAACTATATCTCAAAGTGAAGAACATAACAAGAGATAAAGAAAGCTACTTCATAATACTAAAGGGAACATTCCAATAAGAAGAAATAACTCTGGTAAACAGGTACGCACCCAATATAGGAGCACCTAAATGCATAAAAAAACTCCTGGAGAATATTAAGGGAGAGATTGACAACAATATAATCATAGTAGGAGACTTTGATACCCCACTGTCACCACGGGACTAATCCTCTAAACAAAAAATCAGAAAAAAACATCAATCCTAAATGACTAACTAAACCAGATGGAATTAATTGACATCTTCAAAACATTTCACCCCAAAGCCACAGAATATACATTCTTCTCTAGTGCACATGGGTCATTTTCAAAGATAGATCATATGTTGGGTCATAAGAAAAGTCACTTCAAATTCAAGAAGATATTAATCATATCAAGCATTTTCTCAGGCCACAGTGGCATAAAACTGGAAATCAACTATAATAAAAACAATAGAAGGAAATCAAACAAATGGAGACTAAACAGCATGCTATTAAACAATGACTGGGTAACCAAAGAGATCAAGGAAGAAATAAAAAACATCATGAAAACAAATGACAGTGACAATACAACAATATAAAATTTATGGGACAGAGTAAAAGCAGTCTTGAGAGGGAAGTTCATATCCCTACAAGCCTACTGCAAAAAAACAGGAAACAATGGTAATAAATTACCTAATCCTACAATGCAAAGAGCTAGAAGAGAGCAACAAGAAAAGCCCAGTGTAAGCAGAAGGAAGGAAATAGTAAAGATCGGAGTGGAGATAAACAACATAGAAACCAAAGAAACAATTCAAAAGATCAACAAAACCAAGAGCTGGTTCTTTGAAAGGATAAACAAGATTGATGGACCTCTACCCAGGATCACCAAGTAGCAAAGAGAGAAGACCCAAAAAAACAAAATCAGAAACGAAAGAGGAGAAATAACAGACCCCGCTAAAATACAAAGGATTGTTAAAAAATACTATGAACATCTCTATTTCAACAAATGGGACAACCTGCAAGACACAGACATATTCCTAGAAAAATATAACCTTCCAAAACTCAGTGAGGAGGAATCTAAACATCTTAATAATAGTCCAATAACTATGGAAGAAATTGAAGTGGTCAACAAAAAGCTTCCAGCAAATAAAAGCCAGGGACCAGATGGCTACACAGGAGAGTTTTACCCAACATTCAAGGGAGAATTAAAACCTATCCTCCTCAGATTATTCAAAAACATTCAAGAAGAAGGAACACTTCCAAACACCTTCTCAGAAGCCAGCATCACCCTAATACCAAAACCAGATAAAGACAACACAATGAAAGAGAATTATAGGCCATTAATTCTCATGAACATAGATGCAAAAATTCTCAACAAAATTCTAGCAAATCGGATCCAGAAGTACATCAGAAAGATCACACACCATGACCAGGTAGGATTCATCCCAGGAATGCAGGGATGATACAATATCTGCAAATCAATAAACATGATACATCTCATAAACAAATTGAGAGATAAAAATCACATAGTCATATCAATTGATGCAGAAAAAGCATTTGACAAAATCCAACACCCTTTCTTGATAAAACCTCTCAGCAAAGTGGGAATAGAAGGATAATAGCTCAACATCATAAAAGCTATATATGATAAACCCACAGCTAACATCATACTCAATGGGCAAAAACTAAAACCATTTCCCCTAAAAACAGGAATAAGACAGGGATGCCCACTCTCACCTCTCCTGTTCAACATAGTACTGGAAGTATTAGCCATTGCAACTAGACAAGAAGAAGAAATAAAGGGCATCCAAATTGGAAAAGAAGAAGTAAAGCTGTCCTTATTTGCAGCTGACATGATATTGTACATAAAAAACCCAAAGGACTCCATCCGAAAAAATAATTGACTTAATAAATGAATTTGGCAATGTAGCAGGATACAAAATTAATGCCAAGAAATCTGTGGCATTTCTATACACTAATAGTGAAATTACAGAAAGAGAAACTCAAAAAGCAATCCCATTTACCATCGCAATGGTAAATTAAGATACCTAGGAATAAACCTAACTAAAGAAGTAAAAGACCTATATGTAGAAAACTACAGGACACTGAAAAAAGATAGAGGAAGATGTTAACAAATGGAAGAGCATACCATGCTCATGGGTTGGGAGAATCACATTATTAAAATGTCCATACTACCCAAAGCATTCTATAGATTCAATGCACTACCCATTAAAATACCAACAACATATTTCACAGACCTAGAAAGAATTCTTCATAGATTCATCTGGAACAGAAAAAGACCACGAATAGCCACAGCAATTCTGAGAAAGAAGAATAAAGTCGGTGGGATCTCAATTACAGATTTCAAGCTATATTACAAAGCAACTATTCTCAAAATATCCTGGTACTGGCACAAGAACAGACATATAGACGAATGGAATAGAATAGAGAATCCAGATATCCACTCAAACCACAATGCTCAACTAATATTTGACAAAGGATGCATGAACATACATTGGAGCCAAGATAGCCTCTTCAATAAATGGTGTTGGGAAAATTGGACAGATACATGCAAAAAAATGAAACTGGACCACCAACTTACACCAAATACAAAAATAAATTCAAAATGGATTCAGGACTTAAACATTAGAAGGAAAACCATAAAAATACTAGAGGAATCCACAGGCAGCACAATCTCAGATATATGCAGAAAGAACTTCTTCACTGATACTGCTCCAAAGGCAATGGAAGCAAAAGAAAAAATAAACAAATGGGACTACATGAAAATAAAAAGCTTTTGCACAGCAAAGGAAACCATCAACAAAACACCAAGAAAGACCACTGCATGGGAGAACATATTTGCAAATGTTATCACTGATAAAGGTTTAATCTCCACCATCTACAGCCAACTTACACAACTTAATGAAAGGAAGATAAATGATCCAATAAAAAAATGGGCAACAGACCTAAATAGAACCTTTTCGAAAGATGACAGAAGGAAGGCCAAGAGACACATGAAAACATGTTCAAAATCATTAATCATCCAAGAGATGCAAATCAAAACAACAATGCGATACCATTTTACACCTTTCAGAATGGCAATCATCAACAAATCAACAAATGACAAGTGTTGGCGAGGATGCGGAGAAAAAGGAACCCTTGTGCACTGTTCGTGGGAATGCAGACTGGTGCAGCCATTGTGGAGAACAGTATGGAGTTTCCTCAAAATACTGAAAATGGATCTCCCTTTTGACCCTGTAATCCCACCCTTAATAATTTATCCTAAGAAATCACAAACACCAACCATGCACCCCTATATTCATAGCAGCACCATCTACTATAGCTCCAATTGGAAACAGCCTAGGTGCCCGTCAGCAGATGAGTGGATCAGAAAACTATGGTACATCTACACAATGGGATTCTATGCTACCATAAAAAAGATGGAATTCTTACCATTTGCAGCAACCTGGATGGAACTGGAGAGCCTTATGCTTAGTGAAATAAGCCAGTCAATAAAGGAGAAGCATCTTATGATCTCACTCATTTGTGGTTAATAAAGAACATTATAAACTGATGAACAAAAGGATAGATATAGAGGCAGTAAAGCATCAAACAGACTGTGAAATTATAGAAGGAAGATTAATGTTTGGTGGGGTATATAGGAGATCAATCAAAGGACTTTGTGCATGCATATAAGCATAACCAATAGACACTGGGGGGTTGGGGTTTGCCTGGGAGGGAGTGGGGCAATGGGGAGATATGTATAAAAAATTAATAAAAAATACAAAAAAATATTTATTGTAACTCTTATGTCAGGTACTATTCTACGTATTTTTCTCTTTATTCTTAAAAAAAAACTTTAGGAAATACATTGCATTCTTATCCTTATTTTAACAGTGCAAAGGAGTTAACTGGGTGAAGATTCTGTAGTAAAAAAGGCAGAACTAACATTTGAAACCAGTACAATTTACAGAGTTACTACCAAGAATATACCACCTCCCTATTGAAGTATTTGACCTTCTTCCTTATTGAAAAGAACACAAACAAGTGGTGCCTCCAACCACTCTCTCTCTCCTGGATATCTGAGTAAAACTAGAATACCACATTGTCTTTAACTCTCCCAGTGACAGCCTACTCTGACAACTAGACTGGGTTGGATGTCTCTCTTGTCCTATTCTCCCTTCTCACATACCACCACATTTATTAGTCTGAAACCATTTTTTTTTTCTTTTTATTCCCCAGTTGACTGTAACTCTTTGAAACAAGCAATACTGGAGCACAACCCAGTGCCTAGAATATAGCAGAGATTCAATAAATGTTTCCCCAAGAATGTTCTTACTTTTCCAGGTCTGTCTATTGGCATTGAGCTGTACCAAAACAATCACATCAGCTGTCACCTTTATTCTGATATGAACTGTTGCAATTCTCTACATTGTAACATATTTCACATTTCTCTTTGAAACAAAGGTCAGAATAGCTATCCCAAGTGGGGAAAATGTCTTACCTTCTAAATCTTCTTTCTCAAAATGTGTTTTTAGAATAGAGCGAGTTCCACCCCTATCCACAACTGCCTCTTCGTCATTTCTCTGTAGAATGAGAAAAAGGAAGACTAAATGGAAATACATATATTTTTCTTATTTTCAGAAAATAAAAGTTTTTCAGAGATAAAAATACTAGTTATTTACAAAATATGTCTCTTAAAGAAGTAACAATGATTAAAATTAATAAAGGTATTTTTTAAGTTAGAAGCTCAAAGTATTTTTTGCTTCCAACATTTGAATTAAATTTATTGCAGTGATGTTAATAAAATTATATAGGTTTCAAGTGTACAATTCTATGATACATTCTCTATATTTTGCTTTGAGTGTTTGCCACCCAAAGTCAAATTTCCTTCTGTACAATTCTATGATACATTCTCTATATTTTGCTTTGAGTGTTTGCCACCCAAAGTCAAATTTCCTTCTGTAACCATATATTTGCCTCCTCCATCCTTCCATTAGCCTTTACTAGTCTCTCTACCCTCCTTTTCCTCTGATAACCACTACACTATTGTCTCTATCTATGAAATATTGCCCTTGGATGGATCTTGAGAATATCATGCTAAGCAAAATAAGTCAGAAAAAGTAAAAAACCATATGATTTCACACATATGTAGGATTTAAAACTGAAAGCAACAAATGAACAAATAAGAAAAGCAAGCAAGCACTCACAGACAACAGAAAATAAACTTGTAATATGATCTAATATGTTAGAGTTTTAATTTAGTAAGTTAAAACTATTTGTATATGACTATTCTATTTGATTACCAAGTGTTAATTTAAGGAGAAGGATAAAATTAATTTGGTGCCACATATTTAGAAATCAAATAGCATTTGATTTTCCATGAAACTGAAGACAAACATTCCAGTTGGCATCATTTATTAGGGATATAAAAATGGAAAATAAATAGTTATCTTATTGATTTAATAACATGCACTTATATTTCTGATAAAGAATTCTTATTAACAAGATGACATTTTGAACTACACATAGAAAAATAAAAATCATTAGCATTAACACCACTCATGCTATGGTAGAGTGACATAATTCCATAGCCATTAAAAATGGGGTTGGAGGGGTCTAATCCCTTGAAAGCAATTAGTAGCAATTATTAGGTAAACTACATTTCTAATTATTTTGTTTCAGTATAATGCATTTTATTCATCTAAACTGTTGAGTACAGTCATATGTATTAAACTTTCATTTCGTTTCTTTTTTTAACCTATTTAGAATGGCTGGGCAAAGGTTCTAGCATATGCATATTGTACATACTCAAAACAATATGCCCACTGATTTGGTTCTCAATAAAATAATGGGGAGAAGGGTGAATATAGTTCATTTTGACCATGAAGAAATACACAAAATACAAAATACTAAATAAAGTAAAATGCATATTACTTCCAACATTTACATGATTGGTAACACCTATCTATTTCTAAGCCTATCATTGTATATAGTACAAGGGCATGTTTGAAACCCTGTAGTCCTTTGTCTTTCTGAAAATGTGAACTGAGACAAGTCAGGGCAAAATATCTGAAATCAGAGTTAATGAAACTTACTCTATAAATGGGAGAAAAATGAAAATAAAGATACAATTCAGATCCCATTGCTCTTCTATTTGGCAAAATTTTAAATATCTGTTGGTTTGAACAATAATAGCAATAGAAAAAACTAAAGATGGTATTTATATAATATTCCTAAACCAAACAAATATAAGTTTCAGCCTATTTAGAATCTATTCTTGATATATTTACAAATTGAACTTATCCTCTATGTGAGATATATTCAAATATATGTTACATTGGAATGCATCTCTGACCTCTGGAGTGTTAAGATAAATGCCAATAGCTAATTATGCATCTAAGTTCAAGAGTCAGAAGGAAGACTCTTCCACTATATTTTACAATGGTGTTCTCTTAAAATAATTGCAAAATAGGAAGTTTTTATAGAATATAATAAGATGTTTTCTCCCTGTACAATTTTGATTTCAAGACCTGAATCATTTTGTAACTGATATAAATAATTTTGTCTATATTTACATAAAATATGTGTACTATTCACATACACAAGATATTCTATTGATTAGCTAATGTAAAAATACTGAAATAAAATGAAATAGGAAATGGTAATTCTTTAATTACTATAACACTGTAAGCAGAAGTGATCTGTTTAAATATTTCTTTGAAATAACAAGAACTAGAAGCTAGAATATGAATGTAACTCAATGTAAGTGACTCATTTTTCGTTTCTTATACATTATTCCCTTTAAATACTCTCTGGATGTTTCATAGATACATCAAGTGAATGATCTTTTATAATGAAAATTCTCTACACAAATTAATACTGATATATATACTGAGATTCATCTTCTTTGTTTATAGTTTCAGCTGACTTATCAGAACTTTTGAGCACAGTATTCACAAAATAAACTTTTCTAATTTTATAAGCCAAAATCTAACATCAATCCCATGAGTAGGAAGATTAACTTTTTCATGTCCTTTTGATAAGTCTCATCTCATTTGAGAATGGATTAATAGAGAAGAAAACAGTTTGTTTTCAATTCAGAATTTTCTTCCCTAAAAGTATTTGTCAAAACAATTTTTAGAGCAACCACTTTTCTGCCTTTTTGTTAGATATTGGGTATTGGAAAATATGATATGCTATATGTTCTCCTGCCGGAAACCAATAATAATCTCATTAATAGAAAGTGGAGGAGGAACCTGGAAAGCTGATCAAACCTTGAAGCTCTGAAAGGTCAAAGCCAGCCACTCCCTATCTAATTGAGACAATGAACTTCCCCATCAAATAATTATGTAAAACCTTACTGATAATCTACTTGTTACTGGAATTGCCTGCTTCAGGGCAAAGGGTGTATCCCAAAAACCTGAATAAAAGGGATGGCAAGGCCAAAAGAAGGTGGCACTCTTTCCACTAGAGCAGTGGTTCTCAACCTTTCTAATGCCGTGACCCTTTAATACAGATCCTCATGTTCTGGTGACCCCCAACTATAAAATTATTTTTGTTGCTACTTCATAACTGTAATTTTTCTACTGTTAATGAATCATAATGTAAATACCTGTGTTTTCCATTGGTCTTAGGTGACCCCTGTCAAAGGGTCATTCGACAACCAAATGGGTCGAAACCCACAGGTTGAGAACCACTGCACCAGAGGAAGGCTGCAGCCTGGCCCCCAGTATCGCCAAATTAATGCTTTTGTAGTCTCTCTTTTCATTTGCATACGGCCTCCTCCAGAACCTGAACCCTGAACCGGGAACCCTGAACCACGCAAGATATGGAAAGAGATTCCCACATTCTCTACTAGCTATAACAGATTCACTTTCCACTCTTATCCACAGTCTATCCTTATGGATTACATCATCAGGCCCTGTTGCTTTTACCTTCAACTGAGTTCAGCCAATGAGAGATAATAACATAGGACTAGAGTACTAGTACATAGACAAATGTATTTTATAAGCATGACCTGAGAGCTAGTTTTAAAACTGTTTATTATTTACAAAGCTTCCAAACTTGTCATTTCTTATTAATATTAAAATATTTCACAGAAAACGAAGGTATTCATTTCACTTACGTTAAAACATTTATTTTCTACACATAACATTCACCACATTATTTACATGCTCTGCTTTAATAAAATGTGTTACTATTTCATTAACTAAGATACAGAAGTTTAACTTCTTGTTTTTCTCATTCATCTCATTACCTTTTATTTTCAATTATGAAATTAAGAAGCTGATATTAACTCATAGATTTGATGTAATATTCAACATATGAATCCATTATGTAATCTATAGAAGTTATCTTTTTGTCATTACCAAATAAATGCAGGATTTTTACTTCTTGGTTTTCTTGGCCATTTCCTCATTACCTTTTATTTTTAATTATGAAATTAAGAAACTTGAGCATTAACATTTAGATTCATTGTTAATATACTACATGTGCATCCATATTTATTCCAGAGGCGTTCCTTTTTTTCCCATGTAAATTAAAATATTATACCAATATAAAAGTTCATGCTTTAACCTCTAATTATATTAGACTGTATTACATCGGACATTAGATATGAAAGTATCAATTCAGAGATTAGCTCAAGAAAATACTAGCTGACCTAAAATCTAAGCATAAGTCAAGCATAATTTTTGATTTCACTAAGTATGTTATATTTTCAAAAAATAAATGAACCCATTTATTTTTACTAGCATATTACTTTGAAATTGGGTATTTAAAATCTGTTATCTACCCTAAATATAGATTATACTATCTCTGGTAATATAATTTAAATCTATCACATATCATATATAGTAATTCAATCACTTAAAATATATCTATTCTAAAGTAGCCTAATAAACCACTCTGTCTCCTTTCCTATGTATTTTAATAAAAGCAGTTGAGTTCCATTCTAAAGTACCTAATTAGGGAGGTGGCAATTAAGTCTCATTTACTTATGCAAAGTAAATGTGTTATTTCATTTTTACACATATAAGAAAAAATAGAACTGAGAATAAGAATTGGAGAGTAAAACCCTCTATCATAGAAATAGAACTAAAAAGGCATTATAAATCATCATGTAAAAACTTCAAGATTTTTAAAAATCTCATTTACTTGTAAAACTCCACCCAAACAAGCTTTAAAGACCAGCGAGGGTAAAGAGATCATCCAAATAACTTGTATGCATGCATATGAGCATAACCAATGGACATAAACAGGGGGAAAGAAGATGAGAGCATTTGCTGGGATGTGGGGGCAATCGGGGAGAGGTCAATGGGGGAAAAGGTGACTTATGTAATACTTTAAACAATAGAGAATTTAAATTAAAAATAAAAAAAGACCATCCAGGGAGTATACAATTAGGTCAGGGAAGTTTATTGGTTGACATGAAATACTCCAGAGTCAAGTTCAGTGTTGAAAGGTTCAGGGGTGAAAGTCTTCCAACGCTAAGCTAATTCTGGCTCAGAATTAATGTCATCACAGCACACAGTATTGTACTTATTACTGTCACTGTTCTCTTCTAGAGAGCTTTACATTGGATGATTAAGGATAAAAGGTGTTTGAGAAATTAGGAACAGTTTTAATTAGCCAAAAGTATTTCAAAGGGTTGTGATACCTCACAATTGAGTTCCTGCCTTGTTTGCCTACCTAATCCTCTAGATATCTTTTGAATTCTGGACCTGATTCTTATCTTGCTCTTAAAAATCCTTCTAGAGCCTCAGTTCTGCCTATTTACCAAATTTTATACCCAGAAAATAATGTTAACTGCTGCTACATTTCCTTACTTCTGCCTCATGCTGTTTTTAGCCTCTTCATGTTGCTTGCTCATAAGTGCCCTATGAGTCTCCATCTATCTTATGATAGGCATTCTTCACTTATCCTGTTATGTCCTTTCTTCCTTAAGCATCTGCTACATCCCCAATGAGCTTGTTTGATGTTCAAGTACAAGTTTTACAGATATGACCTACCTGTCTGCTGCTGATGCTCCCTTTTAGGAGTTCAACAAAAGTTATATGGAGCTGCATACTACCTGGATTGAAACTTTGTTTTATTTCATTTAGGCATCTTCTGTAATTTCTCTGTATCTTAAGTAACTTATTAAAACTTATTAAAGTTTTGAGTCTGCCTAGTATGTATTAAGTTCTCCATAAATAATATTTATATTATTATTTCTACTATTGGTACTGCAAAATTCAGTAAGGCATGAGTCTTTCCCACAAAGAGCTTATAGAGCTCATGTTAAGTATAACACACAATGATATACATAAATCTTAAAATTAAATACTTCATGGATAGGTAAAACAGTAGACTGTAAAAATTATATAAAAATTAGAAAGCTGGGGAAAAGATCTTAAAAAGTTGCCCAGAATATAAAAGAGAATGATAATATGAAAATATGCTGAGAGAATCCAAGGTGGCGGCATAGGTGAGCACCTAAACTGCTGCCTCACACAACAATTTCAAAACTACAACTAAAAGACAGAGCGGATATCATCCAGAACCACAGGAAAGCTGGCTGAGTGGAAATTCCACAACTAGAAGGAAAGAGAGGGGCTCACAGAGACCCAGAGGAGCCGCAAAAAGCTGAGGTACGGAGACACGCACTTGGAGAGAGCAGGTGCCAGATTGCCTGGCTGGCTTCCTCTGGAAGGAGGCAGATGGGAGACTTCCAACTGCACTGAACCCCTTATTCTATGGCACTGAACCCCAAGTCCAGCCAAAACTCATATGGGGGAACTGTGAAAAGGAAGAAGTGCACAGAAATTTAGGGGAACTGCAAAAGGGCAGAAGTCTGCAGGCGCACACTCCGCTGTGCACAGAGAACAAACTGCTGATTGTGCTGCTGGCTTGTAGGTGGGAGACAGAGCCTACAGACTGTGCCACTTCTAACTCCAATAAACCCCAGTTTCAGGCAAGACCTTGGGGACCCAGACTCACATGGTCCCAAAGCGCAGGGGAACCGGAAAGACAGTGGTCTAGAGGCACTGCATGTGCACACAGGGACCACTCCAGAAATTACCAAGAGTCACATAAGACCCAGGGGCCGCATAGGGCAGGGCCGACTGGAAGGCAAGGCGGTCCGTTAAGCCCTGAGACTCCACTACTCCCAAGCTCAACTGAGAGGCTTTTGCAATTTTGCAAGTCTTGTAAGGCTGATCCAACACAGAAGTTCTTCTGGCATAGTGAAAATGAGGAGACAAAGTAAGAGATCACAAACAAAAGAAATGGAGGAAAACAAACGACTAGATATAGAGTTCAAAACCATGGTTATAAGGTTTTTCAAGAATATACTAGAAAAGATGGATAAATTTAGCAAAACCCAAAAGGAGATGAAAAAGGACCAACTAGAAATTAAACATACACTGACTGAAATAAAAAATATTATATAGAGACCTAACAGCAGACTAGAGGAAAGCAAGAATCAAGTCAAAGATCTGAAACATAAAGAATCAGAAAACACTCAACTGGAAAATCAAGAAGAGAAAAAAATCCAAAAATATGAAGATAGTGTAAGGAGCCTCTGGGACAACTTCAAGCATACCAACATCAGAATTGTGGGGGTGCCAGAAGAAGAGAGAGAGTAAGATACTGAAAACCTACTTAAAGAAATAATGACTGAAAACTTCCACCATCTGGTGAAAGAAATAGACTTACAAGTCCAAGAAGCACACAGAACTCCAAACAAAAGGAATCCAAAGAGGACTACACTAAGACACATCATAATTAAAATACCAAGAGCAAAAGACAAAGAGAGAATATTAAAAGCAGCAAGAGAAAAACAGTTGATTACCTACAAGGGAGCACTCATAAGATTGTCAGCTGATTTCTCAACAGAAACTTTGAAGGCCAGATGGGAGTGGCAAGAAATATTCAAAGTGATGAATAGCAAGAACCTACAACCAAGAATACTCTACCCAGTAAAGCTATCATTCAGAATTGAAGGGCAGATAAAGAGCTTCACAGGTAAGAAAAAGCTAAAGGAGTTCATCAACTCCAAATCAGTATTATATGAAATGCTGAAAGGTACTCTTTAAGAAGAGAAAGAAGAAAAAGGTAAAAGATAAAAAATTATGAACAACAAATACATATCTATCAACAAGTGAATCTAAAAATTAAGTGAATTAAAAATTTGGTCAACAGAATAAACTGGTGAATATAATAGAATCAGGAGCATAGAAAGAGAGTGGACTGATAATTCTCAGGGCGAAAGGGGTGAGGAGTGTACAGGGAGAGACTGGACAAAAATCATACACCTATGGATGAGGTCAATGCCGGGGAAGATTAGGGTAGAGGGAGGGGTGGGAGCTGTGTGGAGGGGAGCTATTGAGGGGGAAAAAGATAAATGTAATAATCTGAGCAATAAAGATTTAATTTAGAAATAAAAAAATAATAAAATAATAAAAAAAGAAAACATAAAATATGCTAACTTTTTTTAATGGAGGATAATATGATAAAGTCTAACATATATCTTATTGGAAGTTCTAAAGTTAAGAGTAGAGAAAATGAGGACTACTGGGTGAAAATGATAGACAACATGAATCCTTGAATTCAGTAATCACAATGAATCACAAATAGGAATTAAAAGACAATTCACACCTACACCTATCATGTAAAACTACAGAAGGACATATTTGCAAAACAGTAAGGGGGAAAGAAAGATCACCTACAAAGTAATGATAAATTAATCAAAATGTAAACTAGAAGAGAGTAAATACTAACTTTGATATATTAAAAAAATATTGTTAATCTAGAAGTGAATACCCAGTTAAGCTAATATTCTCTAAAGACACTTAAGAGAAACAGAAACTGAGTGAATTTATTACCACAAATCCTTTCTAACAGAATTTCTAAGTGTATACTTCAGGAAGAAATAAAATTATTCCATAAAGGATGTCTGAGATGCAAGAAGAAATCCTGAGCCAAGAAACTAAAAGACATAAACAAATATAATAAAAATAAGTTTAAAAATCAACTCCATGATCTCTAAGATCCTTTTTAGTAGAACAATACTTGAATTTTTTATATTAAGCTATTTTCATGTCAGTGTAACAATCACTTTTTTATCTAAATACCTATCTGTGCTTTAGCCTAAGATAATAAGATTTGTAATCCTCTCATATATCAATACCCTTCTCCTTTCTTCCATCCAAAACCCTGATGTTTTTACTGACATATTATAAAGTTGTAGAAGTCATTAGTGTCCATTATAAAAGGGGAATAAAAATATTCATATACATTTTTAAATAAAATTCGCAATGTTTACCTTTTGCATCATGAATAAAGACTTGTTCTTTTTTTTTATTATTGATTTTTTACAGAGAAGAAGGGAGAGGGCTAGAGAGCTAGAGACATCGATGAGAGAGAGACACTGATCAGCTGCCTCCTGCACACCTCCTACTGGGGATGTGCCTGCAATCAAGGTATTTGCTTTTGACCAAAATCGAACCTGGGACCTTTCAGTCCACAGGCCGACGCTCTATCCACTGAGCCAAACTGGTTTGGGCAAGACTTTTTCTTTACAACTTGTCAGAATCTTAAAAATTAGAGTATTTAGCCTTCTCATCATAAATTAGGACAGTCCTGAGTTGGCCTTCATACATAGTAATCAATTACATAAATTATTTAAACAAATAATATCCTATTGTCTGCATTTTAATGATTTATAGGTGATTTGGACTTGAATATTCAATAATTTGTAAACTGGAAATGGAAAAAAGATTCCTAATATAAGAAAACCAACAAACCAAGTCAGAGAGGGATTAATTAAATAATACTCATAAGGTATTATGGCTTGAATAAATAAGAAAATTTCAAAATATTTTTAGATAACTGAAATGGTACTGAGGAATAAGATAAATAAAACATTGTAAGATAAACTTCAATGATAAGAAAAGCAGTGAAAAGAAGTAATTTTAAAAGTAAAGTTGTCATATTTTTCCTTAACTTCAGTAATTGTGGATAAGTGATGTTTTATCATATTGTTAATAAAATGGTAGAAATCTTAGGCATGCAGTTTACTAAAAATTTGACTTTTATTACATTTAACAGCTACTTTAAACAAAGTGATTTTCCTAATTATACAAATACCAAAAATGTGAGAGAGGAAGTGGGGAAAGGCTGCTTTATTTACTTGCCATTTTAGAGCTAATAAAGAATAAAAAAATAAAAATGAAAAAACTTGTGCTTTTAAATTTTCTATTTATCTAAAACTTCAATGAACATAGAGAAAGAAAATAAAAATACCCTAAACATGGAAAAAATGAAATTAGATTTGCAATGGGAAGCAATGAGAAGGCACTATGGGGAATCAAAAGAGATTAGACTAAAGAAAGGCATTTGTGCCCTAAACAGGTTTGGCTCAGTGGATAGAGCATCAGCTACAGACTGAAGGGTCCCAGGTTCAATTCCAGTCAAGGGCATGTACCTTGGTTATGGGCACATCCCCAGGAGGGAGTATGCAGGAGACAGATGACCAATGTTTCTCTCTCATCAATGTTTCTATCTCTCCTTTCCTCTCTGTCAAAAAAAATCAACAAAATAAAATAAAATAAAGAAGGCTCTGTGGCAGGACTTTTCAAAAAAAGGAAGGAAGGAAGGAAGAAAGGAAGGAAGGAAGGAAGGAAGAAAGGAAGGAAGGAAGGGAGGGAGGAAGGCATTTGTAATAAAATAAACCTGCTCTTTATTTTCATCCAAGTCACTGATGGCTTGCTCAAACAAGTAAAAATTTTAATTCATAATAGCATGTATTAAATCACTGGAAATATATATAGACACTTTGAACAATTATAAAAGCAGTATTTATTTAAATACATTCAATTTGTAAAATTGAGCTATCAGATGTTAAAGAGTGTATATTTGGGGGAGGACACCATGTATATGTATCATGTCTTCTTTATCCAGTCATCTATTAAAGGACACTGGTTCTTTTCATGTCTTGGCCACTGTGAATAATGCTATAATGAACACAGGGATGCAAAAATCTTTGTGAATAAATGTCTTCAAGTTTTTTAGGTAGAAATCCTTAAAAGGAATTGCTTTCACTAGTATATGATAACTCTATTCTTAGTATTTTGAGGAACTGACATATTCTTTTCCATAGTGATTATACCAGTTTACATTTCCATCAGCAGTAAATGATGATGGTTCCTTTTTCTCTACAATCTCTCCAACACTTGTTAATAACAGCCATTCTAACAGGTGAGAAGTGGTGTCTCACTGTAATTTTGATTTGCACTTCCTTAATAGCTAGTGAAGTTGAACATCTTTTCATATATCTGATGGCCATTTGTATGTCTTCTCAGGAGAAGTATCTGTTCAGATCCTTTGTCCATTTTTTAATTGGATCGTTTGTTCGGTATTGAGTTGTAAGCGTTCTTTATATAGTTTGGATATTAACCCCTTGTCAGAGCTGTTGTATGCAAACATCAACTCCCATTCAGTTGGTTGCCTTTTTGTTTTGTTGTTGGTTTCTTTTGCTGTGCAGAAAGTTTTTAGTTTTATATAGTTCCATTCATTTATTTTTGCTTTCCCCTTGGGATCAAATTCATAAAATTCTCTAATATCAATTTCTATAAGTTTATTACCCATACATTCTTCTATGTACTTTTTTGTTTAGATCTTATACTTAGTTATTTGGCCCATTTTGAATTCATGACAAATGGTAATCAAACGTATTCTTTTGAGTGTGGCTTTCCAATGCTCCCATCACCATTTATTAAAGAAGCATTCTTTTCTCCATTTTGTATTTTTGGTTCCTTTGTCAAAAAAGTATTTGCTCATACAGCTGTGTTTTTATTTCTGGGCTCTCAATTCTGTTCTATTGGTCTGTGTGTCTGTTTTTCTACCAATACTGTGCTGTTTTGATTATTGTAGCTCTGTAGTATAATTTGAAGTCAGGTAGTGTGATACCTTGCTCAGGATTGCTTTGGCTCTTGGGGTCTTTTGTGGTTCCATAATTTTTTGTTATACTTCCTTAAAAAATGACATTGAGACTTTGTTATACTTCCTTAAAAAATGACATTGGGACTTTGATGTGTTAAATCTATATATTGCCTTGGGTAATATAGCTATTTTAACTATTTTGATTATTCCAATTCATGAACATGGAAAATCTTTCCATTTCATTGTGTGTTTTTCCATCTCTTTTAATGCTATAATTTCAGTAAAAATAACAAGTAATATTCATTATAAAGTTTACAATGTGACAGGCAAAATACTAGAACTTTACATATATTTACTCATTAAAAATATTCAAAACAGATGAGTATTCTGAGAATTAAAGAGGATAAGATATTTTCCCAGGAATCTTCAGCTACTAGGAAGCAGAGACTGAGTTTGAACCAAGGTCAATACTCTTAGCCAATATGCTGCACTACAAAAATGTGATATTAGTTAAACATAAAATTTAAATCTAACTTTAAAACACTTCAGAGTCTGGTTGAAGTCTATTTATGCACCTCAGCTAAGATGAAGTCCTAATGGTTACCTAAGTGACTTAGGCCATATTTTTCTATGAACATTTCATACTCGTTTCCCATTTGATTATTCAACAAAAAATGTACTTATTAAGTAATTACCATGTGCCAGGCATTGTATTAGTATTGGCTACAAAGAAATAAAAAATACTGCATTCGCCATTAAACCATTCATAGTCCAAACAGGAAAATCAATGGCTACAATAACAGTATTCATTGTGCTTCAATTAAGGTAAATAGTGGAACCCAGAACAAAAGGAAAAAAACACCTAATTCACTCTGTAGGGAAGAAGGAATGTTTCAAAATGAGGTGATGTTTAACTTATTTAATCTAAATAAATCTTGAGGCATAAGAAAGAGTTAGGCAAGCAAAAACAAGGAGAAATGAGGAGCCAAAAGCATTATAAGCAGAGAGGAGAGCATTTTTAAAGGCTTGGGTGAGCCTGTCTCTTTTTAACTAGTAGAATTTAGACTAAGTTTAACTAAAGATGGCTGTTTAAATGTCACTTCCTCATTCTTCAAAAAAGTAAAAATATAACTACCATATGATCCCAAAATCCTGCTTCTGGGTATATATCCAAAAGAAATAGTCACTATCTCAAATAAATACCTAATGCCATGTCCATTGCCACATTATTCACAAAATCCAAGATATAGAAACAACCAAAGTCTGTCAATAGATAGATAAAATTAACACAATGGAATATTATTCAGCCATGCTTAAGAAAGAAATACAGTGGTACCTCGAGATACGAGTTTAATTCATTCCATAACCTTGAGGCGTGGGAAACTATGAGATGCTCTAGTCGTGGTAAACTGGTGGGTCCTGTGCAGCCGGCTGATCCGCATGATTACTCGTATCTCAACTGTTGCTTGTATTTCAAAGCAAAAATCACTCGCTCAACGGCTTGTATCTCAAAAATCTCGTATGTTAGGGCACTCGTATCTCGAGGTACCACTGTACTGCCTTTTGCAAAATATAGACAGACATTGAAGACTGTGGGAAGCCACCAATTGTCTTCACTATCAGGGAAGTATAAACAAGGATTCAGGAATGCTGGTGACCCTTGAGCCCCTGGCAAGGGCTAGAACTATGCACCGATTGCTTAGTTCAGACAATGAGGACTCAAGCAATTTCCTGACTAAATAGTCTCAGAGTAATCTTTCTAATACTTACTGACCTTTAGGATAGTCTGTTACCGCAATTACCTGCCTGACTAAGCACTAGATGTGTATCCAAAATTGAATAAAAAGTTAGCAAGTCCTGAGCACCAGTGGAAGTTCATTGCACTGGGCTTTCAGCCTAGTCCCCAGTATTTCCAAATTAATATTTCTTATATCTTTCATTTGCATTAGGCACCTTCTCCAGATCTTGAACCCTAAACTACGCGAGACATTGGGTCATTCACAGCAGGCATTAATGCTAAATAAAATAAGTCAAAAAAAGAAACAAATGTATGTTCTTAACTCTGAGAATTATTGTGAATGTAATGGGTTATTTAAGTAGTGAAATGTTTGTTTCTGGTTTCAATTACAGAAACCATACTCTGGCAACTGAATGGGGAGTAGGTTGCTTTGGGAATAGGTGATAGGAAGAAAAAAATATTAATTAAGAAAATACTAGTCCAGAAGAAAAATGAATGTGAACTCACACTGAGGTCAAGACGATGGGGAAAGAAGGTGTAAATTTTAGACTCCTTAGGAGAAACAATCTACAAATTTGACAAATAATTGGATTTAAGATTGGGATAAAGCGGTTGAAATGATTATGAGGTCATCATGCCAGGAAAGATAAAGAACTTTTGAAGAGAAAATAATGAGTTTAATTTGGGATATGCCATGTTTGAGATATTTATAAGATAAATGAGTAGAGATGTCTATCATGATGCAATATCTGAAACACAGTGAACAGGGGTTAAAATGTAGAATGGAGAACTAAATTTGGAATTCATCTGTAAAGCAGCAGTTCTCCATTTGGCTGCCCATCAGATTCACTTGGAAAGCTTTTTATAAATATAGAAGCCTAGGTTTTATTTTCATAGATTTCATTTAGTACTTGAATATAAGGTTTGAACATCAATGTTTTTAAAATACTAAATGTGCAACTCTGATGCATAATTACAACTAAGGATCACTGCTGGGTAATTTGACTAATGACTATAGATTGGATTCTTGGTTTTCAAACATTATGTTGCACCAGTTAGGGAATGTTGAGAAGAAATTATCAGAACAATTATGATAAGAATAACAACTCATAATTTATTAAGCACCTATGGAAGAACTGTGCTAATGACTTTATATATATTATTTGTAGTGAAAGAGAAAGCAGAAAGGAGTATAATGAAAGTCAAGTAATATCTCTTCAATAATATCTTCCATAGCAGTTTCAATTTATGTTGATGTTTCTTATATTAATTGGCATTTTGAATATACTAATTCAAGTGTATATAATTCTAAATAGTGTAAAACAATGATTAATAGCAAGTGCTCTAGAGCTAGACTTCTAGGATTGAATCCCATATAATCCTTTCCTTTGTTGGCAATTTTTATTTTAGGCAAGCTACTTAGTTTCTTTCTTAGTGTATTATATATATAATCAAAGTAGTTTCTTACTTAGTGTATTATATATATAATCAAAGTACAATGTGTACATATATACATACATATGAAAGTACTAAACATATATATATATATATATGTGATCTTTACTTATAAAAAATGTAAATTACTTGAAGGGATAGATTTGTTTTCTATATTTTGTAGCTTTTTCATAATTCTCAAAATAAGTACTATTTTAGTATCTCCATTTTATATGATACTGAGAAATGAGAGATTATGTAACATTTCTAAAATAAAATTTGCCAGTAAAGTGAAAGATATGGAATCCAAATAAGTCCAGCTCTAAAACTGTAGCTCTTAACTACTGTGCTATATTGCCTCCCTCCAGACTCTACAATAGACTCAAATTCTTATTAGATTTAATAAGATTTGAAAAAACTCAGGAATAAATGGCATACATTTATTTGTAGCACATTTTGCAATGGGCTTTGTTGAAACTGGGCTTTTAGAAAGATAAGCTTGATAAAGAAATACCCAACTATCTTTTGAACTTATTCTGATCTATATTCCCATATTATCATTTTTAAAATGTTTAAATAAGGACAGGATCACTTCACTAAAGTTTTTTATCTGCTTTTTGAGGAAAAAAAATGTTTAAAAGTTTGAAAGCAACCTAAAACCTTATAATTTCCAAGGTTTTTTCCAGAAATGGGTCTATGATTTTAAACAATAACTGAACATTTATTAGCTCCCTACCATGTGTATGGCTCATTCCCAGGCAATGTGAAGTCACAAGGATTAATAAAAGCAACCTCACCTGGCCAGGTGGCTCAGTTGGTTGGAGCATCATCCTGTGTCATATACACCAGAAAGGTTGCAGGTTCAATTCCTAGTCAGGGCACATACCTAGGCTTTGGGTTTGATCCCTCATCAGGGTATGTATGATAGGCAACTGATTGATGTTTCTCAATCTCTTTCTCTCCTTTCCTCTCTCTCTAAAATCAATAAAACATATCCTTAGGTGAGAATTTTTAAAAGTAAATATAAATAAAATAAACCAACCTCACAAGAACTTCTAGAAAATAGGGTTTCCTAATAATGCAAACTTATATGGGAAGATAGAGAGTATTTTTAATTATATGGGTCTGCTATTGCTCTAAATATAGAGCCAGAAAAGCAAGTGTTATCTGATTTCATTTTTATTCACACAGGTTTTACTTCTGACATACTTTAAATGAGAGTTTTCAATTCCAATTTTTTTACAGTTCCTACATACAAATATCAAGTTCCTGGGCCTGATAACAAAAGTCCCATTCCAGATGTCACAGCTAAAGGAAATCTGCTCTTGGATGTTACCAGCTTTTTAACTAGCCTCAGGGAATACTAAAATGCTCTGGTGTATGGAGTAGACTTAAAGGTCACATAAAAAGTATTAGCAATGATGGTTTACTTTATCACTTCTAAATGAACAAAGAGCAAAGCTAAAATATCTCTGTGGCTTCCAAGATTATAAATAGCAATTACTAAATTCAATTTTCCCTAAAATAAAGTTCTTATTATTCAAATATTCACCATAGTGACATTCATATTCATTGTATTAAAATGATCCCTCTAGATTGTCCTTGGTCTAGGAAATGTCAAAAATAAAGCCAAAGCTAAATCAGATTACCTACCAATAAAACAGAGTTTACATCAGGGACAAGCAGGAGGTCTCTTAGGATCTGAAATCTAGGACTTGTGAGTGGTTGCTGATAGACTGAGAAATGCCCTCATGTGCAATTTTGATAGAGAATTTTATTAAAAACCTTCATTTTGCTTCTACCCCCTACCTTGTCTACTAACTACTAATAATCTACTCAGGAATTTAATTTTCATTTCCAAAGTCTCAGGAGAGTTAGAGCTCTGAAAATCACTGTAAAATATAGGTATTGCTCTTTTGTTTTTTATTTTATTTCCTCCCAAGAATAAGTAGATCGGCACAGAAATGTTCTTACTTTAGAAATCATAATCTAACACTCAAGACTCTACACTGTCTGGTCCCA
The DNA here is from genome assembly GCA_004026805.1 of Lasiurus borealis. Taxonomy (NCBI): domain Eukaryota; kingdom Metazoa; phylum Chordata; class Mammalia; order Chiroptera; family Vespertilionidae; genus Lasiurus; species Lasiurus borealis. The sequence continues at coordinate 27,334 of PVJN01019930.1, forward strand.
ACAAACTTTTCCTGTGATAGTCTAAAGTACCCCATCAGGCTAGCACAAAATGAACTATTTCATTCTGCTCAAGTATATTATTTTCTGCCTCCCTACATTTGTCATTGCTGTTTCCTCTGCCCAAAATGACCTTTCTCCTATCTTGGCCAGTTTTCAAGATCTACCTCATATGCTACCTTTTTCATAATTACCTAACACCCCATATAGACTGCTTCTCCTCTCCTCTCCCCATTCAGCTCTCCACACACACACAAAATATCTGTGCTTCTTTCATCTCTCTTTTGAATCTCTGTGTCACTTACCACTTTCCACATTGTTTTATAGTTACTTGTATTTAGAGTGCATGACTCACCAGCTGTGACCTCCTGATGGAAGTAAACCATCAGTCTTTATATTCTTGCCTAATACTATTACCAAAACACTGTAGGGTTTTGTACGATTGCATTATGTTGAGGTATGCCTGAAACCTGTGCAAAATGGTGGAAAGAGCTGTACATTGAGAAAATAGACAACAAAAATGCAAAGCTGTTACAAAATGGAACACATAAGCATTTAGATTTCATTTAAATACCAAATTATTCACTTGCACTTAGAAGCATGACAATTTTTTAGCAAATGGATGGTTTTATATTAACCAAAATATTAATACTTTTACAGATAGAAACTTAAAATGTTTTATTCATACATAATATTGCCTTTATAACATATTTCATTTTGATCTTTCATCTAGGATAAAAATATGAATTAAAAAATAAAATTACAGGCCCTGGTTGGTTTTGTTCAGTTGATAGAGCATCGGCCTGCAGACCAAAGGGTCCCAGGTTCAATTCCAGTCAAGGGGACATGCCCAAGGTTGTGGGCTCAATCCTCAGTAGGGAGCATGCAGGAGGCAGCCAATCAATTATTCTCTCTCATCATTGATGTTTCTATCTCTCTCCCTTTCTCTCTTCCTCTCTAAAACCAATAAAAATATTTTTTAAATAAAATTACAAAACAAGTGCATTAAACTTTCAGTGAAGGCTTTTGTCCTGTGTTTTTTTTATTTAAAAATAAATCAAGTCATGAAATCTTAGCTATATAACTTGTCTCTATTATTTTCTATAAATCTTTATTTTACTTCTTAATTTTAATCTTCAACTATAAGTAAAAAAGACTCAATATTGATATTAAATTTGCTCAAAGGCCCAATAATCTTCCTGTCATGAATGTAGTTAATATAACATAGGAAAGCAAATGATCTACACATAGGATACTATAAAACCTTCAATCAGCCAAGTAAGCAGATGCAAAAAACTTTAAACACAAAATTTCCCAGCAAACCACAATTATTATAGTCAGTAAATGCTAGAATTTTATTAGTGGTAGCATGTTTTTCTTGGCTTACCTTTTTTTTAATCATCTTTATTCCATATAGCATGTTTTTTACTCAATTTCTTATTTGATAAGGAGAATGAAAGAGGGAACAAAACTGAAACTAAACTGCATGATTATCATGACCAACACTTGCCAAGAGCTCATTCAATGTCTTTGTCAATAATTAATGTTGCCAATGATGTGCTTACTACTATTTGTTTTTGTTTTTCCTTACCCGAGGATATTTTTCCATTGATTTTTTTTTTTTAAGAGAGAGTGTAAGAGAGAGTGTAAGAGACAGAGAAAAACATCGATGTGAGAAAGACATATTGATTGGTTGCCTTCTGCACACAACCCGACCAGGGCCAGGGAACCAGCAACCAAGCTACGTGCCCTCGACCAGAATCAAACCCAGGACCCCTCAGTCTATAGGCCAACATTCTATCCACGAAGCCAAATTGGGTAAGACTGTGCTTGCTACTCTTAAAAGTGTTTTATAAACATTTATTCACTTGATCTTCACAGTAAATCTTTGAGGCGGGTGCCTTTGCTATCCCTGTATTACAAATGAGGAAACTGACACCTAGAAAGGTTTAAATAACCTGCCCAAGATCATACAGCTGCTAAGTGGTATTAGCTAAGATTTGAACACAGTGAATGTGGCAGTCCAGATGCTTAACCATCATATTATACAAAAGAAGAAACTGTATATCAATTTTCTATTGCTTTAATACAAGAAAAGAATCACTTTGGAGGCATTATTGGGCAACATGGCCCAGTATGCGGTTCTGAGGAAACAAGGGTTTTCCATATACTGTACCGGTATACTGGTAAAAAGAAGGGAGTAGTGCCTGCATGTCCAAAGCCAGTGGGCTAAGGCCCACTTCCATTATGGCTCCTCCCAGTTCCCTTTCTCAGAGCTTGAGATGAATCCTATCTTCTGCATCCCATTTTATACAAAAGACTCCCAAAATGACCTAGTTAGATCAAACACTCCCATACTTGCCATCTTCATTGATAAAGCTCAAACCCTATGAAGTCAAAACCTCCTTCCGTAATGCATAATTATTACCTGTGCCTGGCCTGGAATAGACTGAATTGGTCACATTCCTGTTTTGAGCTGATTCTTAGAGTTCTTGCTTCTGCCTCATGCAAATGTGCTACTAGTAAATCCACTTTCACTCTCAAAATAACAGCTATGACTTATAAAACATACCAGGTTATTTTATTGATTCAGTTTATTAATATAATATCCTGGTGAAATAAATTATGTGTTTTAAAAGAATTTAACACAATTCTATAAAATTATAGAATGCTTGATTATATAGTTTGACCCAATCTTTTATTTCTCTAATACCGAGACATTAGAAAATATAGTTATGAATAACTCATTCTAGGATTAGTCAGTTCATAAAACTGATTGTAGCATAGCTCATATACATTTTCTTATGATTTTCAAAGCAGGAAACAACTTTTTCTTTTCTGTATTCCCCACAACAACAAATACAGTCTTGTGCAAATGATCAATTGCACATAATGTTTACTGAATTGAACAGTTACTCAAATAGTTGACTATAGGCTGCTCACCTTTAAAAACCTTGATGATATATAATGAAAGGCATGTATGATATGGTATGGAAAGAGACAACCATTGTAAAAAGAATTGCTCATGGACATATTTACAATTCATTCCACCATTCAGAAGGTCAGACCATCTTGCTGGACAGGAAAAATGGTTGACAATAAATTTAAATGTTTGTGACATTCTAACCAATCTTTACTTTTTTAATGTAACATTTTGTGAAAGAAATAAAAATTCTAATACAGTAATTTTTTTCACCTTATAAAACTTTTGAAATATCCTCATTTGAGTATCACGAAAGGAAAGTAACACCCCAAAAAAATCTTTATGGTTTGGTTCCTTTGAAAGGTCATAAATATAAAGAAAACAAGGAGAATGCTGTGAAACCAATACTTAGAGTAATCCCAAAGCAATGCCAAGAAACAGAATGTACTCATAGTGACTAATACATGCAAATACTGAAAATAAATTCTAACAGATTAAACAGGTTTTGTAGCAACTAAAAGGTATATTCACATCATTCCAAAACTAATCAAGCTTAAAAATATGGCAATCTTCCCTACTAATAAGAATATAAGCTGGCTAAGTAGCCTGAATAACATATAAATTATAGCCAATATCAGTAGGTATAATTTTTCAATGAGATTTTAATTAAAAAGAACTGAATTAAATCACTGCTTCAGACTTCCACTTCAGTAATTTGATAATATATTCATTTTTAATACTATATCACTTCACTTTAATGAAGAATTAAAGCCTAATCATGCTACCAAATCACAAACACAAAACTATCCATTGAGAAGTGTTGCAATATTTTATCTCTCTTTGTTCATTTAATATGGAATATATAATCAAGTATCCTCTAAAACTCAGGCAGAAATATGTATCACATAAAAAATATGTATCACATTTCCTTCATAAACTGAATGTCAAACACAGGCACTGTATTATTCACCAAGCATGTAATTCTAAGAATATACTATATCAAACCAAAGTTAAAAGTATTATAACTCAGCAGGTAAAGATAGTTTAAAATAAGTGAGTTTCAGGATAAAATAGATATAAACCCAAATTCTTTGCTGTGATGATTCTCTACTTTGTAGTTAATATGTCAATGTAGTCAAGTCTTTTCATTTTGAAAATGAAAGTAAGCAAATGCACAATATCTCTGGGTAAAAAAAACCTTAAACAAGCTTAAATGTCACTAGCTTTCTTTTAAAAAAAATACATTTATAATCTGCTTTCATCTATAAGCAATGCTGTAGTAGATGAAAAGACCAAGAGTATAATTATTTCAATAGAGCTGAGAAATTATTAAAACCAATGCCTTTTATTTAGGTCAGATCTTGAAACATAAATTTCAGGAAATGAGCTTATAGCTCACATGCTAGGAAACATGTCTCTTCTCATCACACATTTATTGCTGTGTGTTGCACATTATAACGGTAGCAACATCTATTTGTATGCTTAATAAATTCCAGATAGAAACATTTTAATATGACACTATATACATAGCTATGAAGTATCCTTATCAGTTTGAACAATGTATGCTATTTTCATCATTCCCTATAAAAGATGCAGTATTTGGACTTAATCTGGAAAAATCTGTAAAGCCCTAAACTTTGTTTTTAATCTCATACAAGATATATTTCCCTTAATCCCCACTTCCCCTAAAAAAGCTAAAGTAAACACAAGCTGGGACACACACACACACACACACACACACACACACACACACATACACACACACACATTTCTAAAATTCAGATTGCTTAGCTGGTATCTATTACTCTAAATATTACTCATTCAAATAAAATAAGGAAAATATAATAAGAAACAATTACATAGATTAATATATTCCAAATGACTAAAGCTAGAAAAAGCAATAACTCTGTAATCTAATATTCTTATCATAATTCATGAGGTCATACCTGATGACTTAGAGATTGAAAAGACTCACAGGTTCCAGACTGCATGACCTTTCTATTCCCAGAAATCCCTAAAGATTGCATTTTCTGTCTTACAAAAGATAATCACAGCCATCTCTCTGTCTTGGCATCTTCAGGGCTAGTGAAGAAAGTATCAAACAGCAGGTCTGTCCATTTTTTAAAGCTATCATGAAGATATCTGATCTCATATATTGTTTGTCATCTCCCCTTTCAGTTATAAACACTGTATTAAGGGAGGATGACACAGTCGTGTTTGCTATTTGCTGAAGCTGTTAATGCTCTCTGAAAATAGTAAGCTTGCAAGCTTAGAGCAATTCTGCATCATCAAACACAGAATGATCCACATCCTCCAGTTTCCCAATTCTGCTATTATTAAGATGTCACTTGCCAAGAAGAGTTTTATTTTTTGTCAGTTCTTTAAAAATAAGTGATATTCTATCTAATTAAGTGTCAGTGTGTGTTGCAAATACCATGTTCAAATGGCAATTGTTAATTATTAGGCAGTTTTCTCCATGCATGACTAAGCCTTAGTATAAAAACAAAACAAGAAAAACTGTATTCTCTCTTCCAAACATTACTCACCCAACCCATTAAAATTAGAAATCCCTAAAACTGAAAAACTTTTATTCTGGCAACCTTTGATAATGGTGTATAACAGTCAATAGATAAATAAGTAAAAGTATTTCACTTTTCTCAGAAATTTCATTTTTATTTCATATTCTCCAGACTTTATGCTTCAAAGCAAAATGCCCTTTATATGTTTATCTAATATATTTTTAAAAATACAATGTATTAGTATTAAATTCCAAAAGTGCATAGTAAATCTAGAATAAAACCTAAGTTATTGACATTCTTATTGTGATTTCTCATTGTGTCTCATTTGTGTTCATCAATGTTCTTAAAATGCTTTCACTTACCACAACAAAGTAAAATCAGGAAATTTTAAGACTGATAAAGAGTTCTGATTAGAGAGAACCAATATCCTTTAAGATAATATGTAAAAATACTTTCTCTTTAACATATGACAAAAGATTGTATTTCAGAAATAAAACAAAATTATCAACTAAAATTATTAGAACCCCGAATACTTCATGTTATCCTTAAACAGCTTTCGGATTATGAATAATCTGAATTTTATTTGTATACCTATGAACACTACATACCTGTGAAATAAACTAAATGAACTTTAATGATAGCTAAAGTGCTATACAGAAAATGTTTTAGGTCAATGTAGATTAGTAATAAGTCAGTATAATTTTTCTTCTCCCATTCACAACATTTGATAAGCATAATATGTATTATCATGAAGACTAATCAAAATGAGTCTTAAAGTTAGGGTTTCTTTAAGGGACTGGGGATATGGAGGGAAAGAGGAGATGTTGGCCAAAAAGTACAAAGCCCCAGTTATAAGATGAATAATTTCTGGGAGTCTAATGCATGGCATAATGATTATAGTTGATAATATTATATTAAATATTTAGAAATTGAACTATGGTGCTAATAATTTAGCAATATATAAGTATCAAAAATATGTGTATCAAATCAACGTGTTGTAAATCTTAAGTTCACATAATATTATGTCAATTGCATCTCAATAAATCTGGGGGTAAAGTTATTATACTCTAAAAATATACAATTTTCATTTGTACAAAATAAAAAAATTCAGCTTCTTTAATCGTCTGATAAACACTATGCTCTCAGAGCAGTGGTCGGCAAACTGTGGCTCACGAGCTACCTGTAGCTCGCAAGCTACGGTATACCACTCTGTTGACTAATGAGTTTGCCAACCACTGCCTTAGAGAAATTATTGCCTCTAACTGCACAGGTTCAGACAAAAGGTTGAGCATTTTACCTAAATGCATACAATGATATACTTAAATAAAAAAAAAAACCATATGCAAAAAAAAGTCTTATCTATGCAGTATTTATTCTCTTATCCTATCTAATAAAAGAGTAATATGCAAATTGACATCACTCCAAGACACAAGATGGCTGCCCCCATGTGGCCATAAAATGGTCTGCAGGGGCAGGCAGTTGTGGGCAATTAGGGGTGACCAGGTCAGCAAAGGAGGGCAGGTGGGGGAGACCAGGCCAGCAAGGGAAGGCAGTTGGGAAGAACCCAGGCCTGCAGGGGAGGGCAGTTGTGGGCAATCAGGCAAGCAGGGAGGGCAGTTAGGGGTGACTGGACCTGCAGGGAAGGGCAATTGGGGGAGACCAGGACTGTAGGGGAGGGCAATTGTGGGGAAGGCAAGCCTACAGAGGAGAGCAGTTTGGGGGACCAGGCTTGCAGTAGAGGACAGTTGCAGAGAGACCAGGCCTGCAGTGGAGGACAGTTGGAGGGGACCCAGGCCTACAGGGGAGAGCAGTTTAGAAGGACCAGGCCTGCAAGGAAGGGAAGTTAGGGGTGATCAGGCCAGCAGAGGAGGGCAGTTAGGAGCAATCAGGCCAGCTGTGGAGCAGTTAGGCATAGATCAGGCTGGCAGGGAGTGGTTAGGGGTGATCAGGCTGACAGGGAGAAGCAGTTAGGGGCAATCAGGCAGAGGCAGGTAAGTGTTTGGGAGCCAGCAGCCCTGGATTGTGAAAGGAATGGCTGACTGCCCGTTTAGGCACAATCCTGGATCGGGTGTAAATGGGCGGTGGAACATCCCTCAAGGGGTCCCAGATTAGAGAGGGTGCAGGCTGGGCTGAGGGACACCCCTTACCCCCTGTGCACGAATTTTGTGTACTGGGCCTCTAGTTTGTAATTTGTAATAAAAAAGGTACTCATTTTGAAGATCTGTCTTCTCAGTAAGCATCTCCCAAATTACACCTTATCCTTTCTATATTCATGTACAAAATATTAAAAACCTTCTATGTGTCAGATACTGTATAGGTGCTGGAGACTCCATGACAATATGAAATATGCCATTACAAAAGCAGATAATTAAACAAATATGTTTTGTTGTGACAGAAGAATCAAGGAGCAATATGAGAGCAAGAAAAGGCATCTAATTGTAATCTAGAGATCAGAAAGGGTCTCCCTAAGAAAGTATCATTAAGCCGAAACCAGTTTGATTCAGTGGATAGTGTCAGCCTGCAAACTGAAGGTCCCAGGTTCGATTCCAGTCAAGGGCATGTACCTTGATTGCAGGCACATCCCTAGTAGGGGGTGTGCAGGAGGCAGCTGATTAATGTTTCTCTCTTATTGATGTTTCTAACTCTCTAATCCTCTCTCTTCCTCTCTGTAAAAAAATCAATAAAATATATTTTTTTAAAAAAAGAAAAGTATCATTAAAACAGAGAAGATCCTGAACAAGTCACATTCAAGAATGATAAACACAACATGATTATACCATAAAGTGTAAGTAAGCCAGAGTGCAGAGATGGGGCTAGGAAGGGAGGCCAAAGTGCAATTATACAAAGCCTCATAAGCCATTTAAAGAGTTTAAGGTTTATCCTAAGGGGAATGAGAGGTTGTCAACATAATCAGTTTTGCAGTTTTAGATTATTCTGGCCACATGGAGGCAGAGTGACAAGTTATAGAATTTTGAGCAGGGGATAGTGACAGTAGGAATGATAAGAAATGGGTAGATTCCAAATATACTTTTTAGTTTAAAAGGATAGAATCTGGGGATTAAATGTGAGAAATTAGGAGAAAATACTAACTAAGAATAATACTAACTTCCTATATTATTACAGATTTCATTTTGACAATCAATATACTTTCATCATGTGCTCTTCTTATTTATCCTTTTCATGTGTGTATGTTTAGTTTTTATAAAATGGTCAAAAAATTGTAAGAAGACATCTTATATTCCTTCTGTGTCTTCTCATGCTTTGTACAACTTCAAACAAATTATAAATGAATAAATAAATGGGAAGTAAATAATTTGAACTTCTCTTCATATATTTTTTTCATAACATGAACATAAACTTTGTTTACATCGGTCGCTTAACATTATTAATTAGTTAGTGCATATAATCTAAATTTCTTCAGTGTTTTCTTGCCAACATATTTAATTGATTTTTGCATTAAAAACATTAATTCCATCATATAAAGAAGCTCTTAATTCTTCTACCATCCAGTTAATGAAATCAATTTAAGCAGAAAATGTATTTATTTATGATCCCATTATTTAACCCATGTAACAGTAAATTTAGGATGGGCTAACCAATGAAAACTAATAGATATTTATTTTCATTCCCACACTATGCTATTCATAGAAATAGTATTACGATGTTCTCACAATAGTAAAGCATAATACTTCTACATTTTCCCTAATAAGTCTATCTAAAAAAGGTTTGATAAAAGGGATGAAGAGCAGCCAACACATAGCAAAAGAACCTTTTGGTCTAAATGAGTAAGGACCAAATAGCTGAAAAGCAAAAGTCAAAAGTAACATTATCTTTTT